>SDVV010042611.1:0-10325 GCA_016164225.1 Gammarus roeselii | reverse complement strand
TTAGATATTCTCCCCATCAACAAAGATGACGCATTTTTCATTATGATAAAATTGTTAGAAAAACTGAAAAAAAATCAGTGTGAAGAGCCCTCCTCCTTTAACAAAGCTTTATTATTTCTACTTTCTCATAAATTGTGAGAAATTGAATGTGATCGCATTTGGTTTGTGAGGATATAGCAAAGCTGAAACTAGACCACCAGGAGAGAACACATCAGTTCTCTAATAATCATACTCGTACAACTACTCCTACAACTATTCTCTTCTAAAAGTAGTCGAGCAAGGCTCTTCTTAAAAGATAGTGTACCAAACTCTTCGCTGAAGGTCAAGGGCCCTACTCTACTGCTACAGTGGTAGAGTCAAATGCACGATGGTAAACTCGCATTCAACTCAAGATTTTTTTTGCGCTGCAAACATGATGACAGTATGTACTTTTTGTTGTATTTAAAAAGTCGTAATGATTTATTTTACAGTTTCACCCGAATTGTGACTAAAATTATCTGCTCCTCATAATGTTGTTAGGGTAAATACAAACTGCATAGGAGTTGAATGCTTCAATATCGTCTGTCTATCAAAAATCACAATCGGAGGCCATTTCTTCACGTCAATTATTTCAAAAGTTACTTAAAGTTTCGGAGTGAACTCCGTGGACTTAAGTTGAAATTTATTATATCGGAACTCCCTGCCATCCTCGAGCACTGAACCGCCCTCGTCACCCGCTGGCAGCGGCAGTGGCAGTAATCACAGACATCATTTGCAAGGCTATGTACAAGATACTATTAAAACCAGCGCATACAATAGGAAATATTGTTCCATTACTGTTACTTTGAGGAATCCAGTTACAATGTTTAGAAATAGCTGTCAGCATTCATTGCTTTTTTGAGAGCAGCGATGAATTAAGTCATATTCAAATTATCACAGTGATGTCATAATCGGAAAAACATATAGTCCGTAGCCAGGAATCGAACCCGACGTCGCTGGTATGCGAGACCAGCACGCAGTGCACATAATTTAAATAAGTGTCCCAACGATATTGTTGGCATATTCTCTCTCTTTATCAGCTTATGCACGGTTACTGTGCAAAATATACAAGCAACACAGTGGTAACAGAGGAGCGTGTTAGTCCAGCCAAAATAGTACAATGCGCACGAAAGTTTGAATCACATATTTTCTTGTGTTTGATGGCCTAGTGCACTACGTGCTGGTCTCTCATACCAGCGACCGCGGGTTCGATTCCTGGCTACGGACTATAGGTTTTTCCGATGATGACATCACTGTGATAATTTAAATAAGTCTCCCAACGATATTGTTGGCATATTCTCTCTCTCGAATTAAGTCTTGTTTGGCCCTCTGCCTCATACGGTGGGGAGATGAAAACTAGTTGTCAAGGTGCCGCACTTACGAAGTGTTGTGGGTCACTTAGTTTGAAAGTAGAAGAAGATTATTCTCAATCATTTGACTCATCTTCAAAATGTTAAGGGTTACTGCAGTGCATTGCAACGCGAATCATGAAATTTATAGGTAAATAATGAGCTCCATCACTAGCAACGAATCCGGCCTCAAAACTGGCTTAGATCCCACAAGGGGGATTTCAAAAATTAGTACCTGTAAGTAATCCCTCCTTTGATGATATCTTGGCCTCGCATCACCGGCCCTTGTCTCTTGCCTGTCGTCTTTGCCTCCTGTCTGCCGTCATTGCCTCCTACCTCCCATCCTTGCCTCCTGCCTCCCGTTCTTGCCTCCCATATAACGCTCTTTTTCATGAAGATTTCCTCGCCAAAGTCGCACATAAACAGCACAAGCAGGGGTCGAGTTACAATACAGTCTGTCTGAAAAACCTTTGGATTGATAAACAGGTGATTTTTGCATTAAAGAGACATCGAAAATGTCGAGAACCAATTCTTGTACCCTCGGAACAGATCAACAGTTCGTCCACCTCCATCGGATCGCGGCCCTATCAACGTTTGAATAGGTGCATTTGCGATGATACCACATATTCTGGAGCAGCTGCTGATGGGGTTTTGATGCAGCAAAAATTACCATGGAGCCGAGCAGGCACCAGCCAGCTGTCTGTAGGTAGAAGGGGCCGTTTTCTGAAAAGATGGTTTAACGAATTTAAAGGGCCATTTAACATCAAGGCATTAACCACTTCTGATGTGTCGGTTCAGATGTCTTATTGACCGCCAGCCAATACCATCATGCAGCAATTGTGTTGGCCTACTCGCATGTGGGCCAATGAAGCCTTGCACATCTTAAAACTATTCCTACCTGATTATATTTCAAGCAGCCAACCTGCGCTGATAGCTGTGCACTAAATTAAATTATTTGGTTTTAAGTACTAAATATGTGATGAAAACGTATTCAAAAACCAAATGTTGAATTCATTTAACGAATCTACTTGAATAGTAATTTCTTTATAAACGAACAATACTGAATCAGACGTAAGAAATGCACATGTTTGTTCACATATCCAATCTCTAATTCAGAGTTAGATATTATCGAAAAGTTATTGAAACAATGGTACAATTTAAATTTTGCGTAACGTGCTCCACAACAACTGTACGATGTAACTGTCAAGACCTTTACCAAGCACATAACAATAAACTGCGTTTAATATTTGGTTACGACGGATTATCGTAACTCATTAATCACACCATAACTATAATCAACCTTCCATGAAGGAAGCCGCTCCGACAGCTGGTGTCTTGCCTGCTCGAGAAGTGCCGCTATATGGGTGCTGTGGATACCCAATATATACGTCTGCAATATTCTCATGTCAAAGCAAAATTAGTGATGTGTAAAAGTGTGTAGATGGGACGCTGGTGCGAGATAATTGCATGTTAATAATTTTGCTGGTAATGGGTGTTGAAAGAGGATATTGTGAGACACCCGTCGTTCTTTGTTATGAAGACGCTCGATGGATATAATGATAATGTTAATGTTTAAAGACGCTCGATGGATATAATGATGATGATGATAAAGTTTAGAGACGTTCGATGGATATAATGATGATGATAATGTTTAAAGACGCTCAATGGATATAATGATGATGATGATAAAGTTCAGAAAGGGAGGTTTAGTCCGCGGGTTCAGTCCGCCCCCTGTACCCCTTGGGACCTCAACCAACAACCGAACTCAAAATAAGGACTTTCGTAATCCCCCTCCTCTTGCTGTAATTTATTACCTTCAATTTGAGTACCGACATTTACACGTTTGCTGTAATTTGTCACCAAAGAATCTTATTTTCCACTCTGGGCATTTCTAAAGATAGTGCCAGAGAGTGTATTTATTATACAAGGAAGGATATTATACTTTGGGGGTTATTTTTCCATTCAGGTCCAGCCCAACTATTTATTTAAGATACTAGGGTAAGTACACGCAGATTTTCTGACGGTGAAAGATGACGTTCTCATAATACATTAGATGGCAGGTACAATCTAACATCTACCCTCTGTACCCCGTTCTTGCTAGCCATCACGTTCCGTTTATCTCTTGTCTTTAGCTTCATCCTCCCGAAAACAAACTGCTAACCTGTGCTCCTTCAGTATTATGAAATAAGTTTGGGTTCACCTAAAATTCCTAGCCTAAGGTTTTGAATCTCTGAAGAAGCCTCCTAACTCTGGAAGTTTGATGTATTCGTGATACGTCTCAATAGTCCCTCTATGCCTATTGCTTTGAATTCGTAATGCAGCAAAATAGCTCTGTAGGACTCGAGTTTTCGCATTTAGAATCGGACCTATTAATTATTTATTATGTGTAATGTATGAGCGTGCTAGATTTAGACAACAGACACTGGCACGCGTAAGTGTCTTCTTCAATGGTTTTTACAGATTGTCTGTTATAATACAGGATCAGCCTGCATGTAAAAATGGCAGTCTTCTTGTCAGTTACCGCTTCTAGCACCCATGAGAAGAAACAATAGCCTGATAACTGAGCCAGCTATGAAACTATGAAACGATTTATCGTCATTAGAGAAAATTGACTTCAGGATATCCAAATCAGCCTCGCGAAGCATCTGGCTGTTTTGGCCTCCACAAGATCAGAGATGTGAAATGCCGCAATGGTCGTTATCGGGAGTTGCCTCACATTCTTAGTCGCAATAATTCCGTTAGGTGTCCCCAGGGAAGCATAGAGGAGCAATGCACCACTTCCTGAGCACTTCAAAGAGATTTAGAACTCCTCCGCATTGGGAAGAAGGGCTTAGCGAGCAATGCACCTCTTATGAGAACTCGCAAGAGATTGAGAGAACCTCCCCACTGGGGTGATTGGGGGTGAGGAGGTTTAGCCTTGAGAAAAACTGAGAGCACCTCTATTGTGGTGAAGGAAGGAGGGGCTTAGGGAGCAGAGCACCTCTCCAGAAAATATGCGAAGAATATAACATCCCTCAACACAGGGGGTGGGGACGACGTTAGCGAGCCATGAACCCCTTCTGGAGATTTACTAGAGATTCTAGAACCCCTACAAAGGGGAGCTGGGGAGGGGCGTTAGGGTTCAATACTCGTCTTTTGAGTACCTGTGAGAGATTGAGAACACATTTCTAGTATGGGAGTATGGAGGAGTTCAGCAAGTGCGACCAAAATTTTACATTTGCCTGTTTTAATTGGTAGCTATTAGCTTAAAGGGGATAGTTGATGTGTTGATGGCTGTTCTGAGGGTCGACGGAGAAGAATGTCGTACGGCGTCCAATTGAATAATTTTCCGACGTCTTGTTAGGTCATCATTTTAATACGCCTCCAAAAATAGATTTTCCCAAAATCGTACCCGCGGCCTCCAGCAGAAACTCTCCTCACGGGACACCCAAAGCCTTCAACAGAAATTCTCCTCACGGGACACCCACGGCCTCCAGTAGAAACTCTCCTCACGAGACAC
Organism: Gammarus roeselii; assembly: GCA_016164225.1. NCBI lineage: Eukaryota > Metazoa > Arthropoda > Malacostraca > Amphipoda > Gammaridae > Gammarus > Gammarus roeselii. The sequence continues at coordinate 5,459 of SDVV010042611.1, read as the reverse complement.
CCAGGGCCTCTAGCAGAAACTCTCCTCACGGGACACCCACGGCCTCCAACAGAAATTCTCCTCACGACACACTCAAGGCCTCCAACAGAAACTCTCTTCACGGGACACCCACGGCCTCCAACAAAAACTCTCCTCACGGGACACCCACGGTCTCCAGCAGAAACTCTCATGGAACGCCCAAGGCCTCCAACAAAAACTCTCCTCACTAGACACCCACGGCCTCCAGCTGAAACTCTCCTAACGGTACTTTTCCGCCGGAGTTTCTCTTGTATTTCAATCGTCGTTCTCGGCCGTAAGTTTCATGCTTCCCCAATCGATAACCTGTGCCGTCAACCTAAGGATATCCAATCATCTCTCCATCCGTTAGTCTCATGCTATCCAATCGAATTCCAACTGTAAAATCATCTCCTTCACCTATCCTCTAAACTAAATATCCAATCTGATCTTCCAACTAGGTATCCAGTCGTCTAATCATACCATTCAGTCATCTCTTCCCACTTTCCAATCGCCGTCACGGACTATCTGTTTGTATATAGCTACAATCCAATCGTTATTCCAACTTCAAAATCTTTTTTTCCAACTATCCAGTTGTGTATCTCAACTGGTCTTTCGTCTCTTACTGCTGCTATCCTACCGTATATTCAAACTTTCCAATAGTTTATTTCAACTATACAAATAACTATTCCAACTGTTCAAACGTCTGTTCCAACAACTATCCAATCGTCCTTCCACCTGCCCAATGGTCTTGATGAACTATAAAACAAGAAAACTTTTGTCAAGTCCAATTCCGTAAACCAGGTTAGAGCGCCTGTCCGGGCAGTGTTGCCGGTGCTAAATTAGCATAGGGGCCCCCACCTCCTCTTCGCCTCTCCTGCATTTATCTGCTTCTCACGACGCTCGTCTCTAGCATGGGCACCCTCACCTCCTCTTCGCCTCTCCTGCATCTATCTGCTTCTCACGACGCTCGTCTCTAGCATAGGCGCCCCCACCTCCCCTTCGCCTCTCCTGCATCTATCCGCTTCTCACGACGCTCGTCTCTAGCATGGACACCCCCCCCTCCTCTTCGCCTCTCCTGCATCCATCTGCGTCGCACCACGCTCGTCCCTAGCATAGGCGCCCCCACCTCCCCTTCGCCTCTCCAACATTTCTCCTCGTAGCCCGACGCTCTTCTATATGGTTTAGGCACTATCGCCTCCTCTTTTCCTCTCATGCTCCTTTCCGTCTCGCACGACGCTCTTCTTTTGTATAAATAAAGTAGAAGTCAAAGTGTCCCCCCTTTCAAGGGGCTCTTCAATATTATCGGGGGGACGTGACACGCTGCATTTGATGTTTCCTGCTTATTTTCCTTTGAAAAAAAGGTTCTCAGATGAAAATTAACGGCAACCAAAATTCCGGTGTCTTTGAAACCCATAATAACGTCGGCGAGGCCTCTTCTCTCAAAGAATTTGGGTAATATCCTGATAAGTGAAGAGTATTCTTAGTCAGTGCCTCATCGACATTAATTTTGAACTTCAGTTTGCTAATTCAAATAGAGTAACTGATAATTGAACTGTTATTCAAGATTGCCGTCACGCTGGCGGTGTTTCGTTTAACTTCAGCGGCAACGCCTTTTCATGTTCACGCCACATATTCGTGATTTCCCATCCCCATGTATTCGTGATTTCCCATGCTTCATGTATTGATTGTCTCAACTCACATACTCCTGATTTTCTAACCACACGCATGTCTTCGTAATTCTCACAACCCCATGCATTTGTGATTTCCAAACCTCGTGTATTCGTGATTTCCCAACCTCATGTATTCGCGATTCTTTCCTCAACATTGACGTTGTCTGATAGATCATTGATGATAATATTGAAAAGTATATTTTGGTCCATGAGCTGCGACGAATTAAATTTGAACTTTTGATTCGCTAATTCAAATAGTGTAACTGATAGTAAAGTTTACGTGTTATATTTAGGATTTGGAAGCCCATTGCTGGATGATGGAAAGAAATAACCTAATAATAAATATTGATAAAATGTATCGACACTCAAGAGTTGCATTCAGGCATATTTCCGCTCATAACCAGTCATGATTTTATTAGCTTATATCTTCCCACAACAAAACGTATCCCAGCTACTATGTGTGAAGAGCTGTACTCCCTATACTCCGTAGCAACATGCCAGGTATGTTCCAGAAAAGCTATAGGCTTAAAAAGAATCAAGATTTTCGAAATAAAATATGAATATCTAAAAAATAAAATGAACGTGATGGAGAAAATTAGGATGGAGAAATCCTATGAAATAAAATATAGATCCCGCCTTTCATGAGTAATAAGTTTCTTGGTACAGATACTAGACCGAATCCTCCAGAAAAGGGAATGGTCGACGACAAGACTGCAAAACCTCGACAACACACTAGGTGGCTCCTCGAGACTGAGGCAAATGGCAGCCTAAATTTAGATAAATTGTAACAAAACGCTAAATACGAACATAAACATCTATCATGTAACTAATGAAGGTTTATTCAACAACAACAACAACAACAAAAATGTTAAAATTGTTTTTGTTGCATTCATTCTGATTCTGAACTTCACCAAATTGTGCTGATTCTCATGGTTGGTAATCTGTAAATTAATTGCATGACATACTGAAATCAAAATAGATCTCACAAACACATTGTTTAGTAAAGCATCATCCTCCCTATAATTGGGAGACAGAGATGTGGAGCAGCTGAGCACCTCTGGAGCAGCAGCTGCAGCACCCCCTCTATTTCTTCCTTTCCTTCCCTCTGTTTATCGTCTCCCTCCTCCTCGTTTTTCCCCAGCTGATGTTCTCGATGGCATACACACACTCCCAGAGTAAAAATCAGGTAGAACACTGAAAAGATTGGTCGTCAAGTAAGCTGCTTCTTCAAAATGCAACGATGATCTCCGTAAAGAAGGCAACGGGATTACAGCGGGCTGTAAAATCCCTCAGCAAGAGGGAACGGATTCCCGGTCCAAATTAGCATTCAATTTGCCGCAGGTTCTCAGCGCTCGCGGAAGACTCGGGACGAGAATCCCTTACAAAGTGGAAATGGATTTCAGATCAAGAGTATTCTCTTCGGCCTGCTCGGCTGCTGCATGGGATGGTACTAAAAGAATGTATAATATTTCCATAGCGTTTAAATCGACTTGCGGGATACTATTAATTTTACGTGCATTTGTTGTGTACCGGGAAATTCAAAGTAAGTTACTGGTCGACTTATTCGTGTTCTGACGAAGTATTTCTTTCGAGTCCAAAATTAATTGCTCGTCGTTAGTTCGACATTGATAAAAAAATATAGCAGGGCGACGGTGACAGGGCGGTCGGTGACAGGGTGGTCGGTGACAGGGCGGTCGGTGACAGGGTAGTCGGTGACAAGGCGGTCGGTGACAATGCGGTTGGTGACAAGTCGGTTGGTGAGAGGGCGGTTTTTGAAATAATGAAGTGAATGGAACAAAATGTTGGTACGAACATTATCAATATAAATTATATTGATAATGTTAAATTATATTATAATGCAATTCGAACATCAACAAAATATTAGGCTACGTACAGGACAAATGGCGAAGCATGAGATGTGGTAAGAAAAAAATGAAGATTTTTTTTCACGACAAAATTACGCTATTCAAGTCTATAAAAATCCAGCTTTTTCATCCATACAAAAGTAATATGTATGTTTAAATAACACTATTCACTCAGCGGTGAAGCGCTGTAGTTTGTACGAATAGTCATTTAAATATTGCAGCAAAAAAAGACCGATATAAAATAGTGCGAGAAGTTTGCGTTGTGTATTAATGTGTGCATCGCATGCACATCCTAACGCTAATAACAGCTCATATTTAATCAAAACGGTCGTCCGAAGGTATTGTAAAGAAAGCGATCTTCTCACCACTTGGTCTGGGCCCCGCCGTCGTGTATGGAAATACTGCCATCCCCGAAGCCGCGGTATTTCAGCTGAGAGGGGCTCGATGGCAGATGGTGGAGACACCCCATGGGAAGCGAGCCATAAAATCTTACCATAAAAACAGCCCATAAATATTGCCACGTCCATGGAAGAGGAGGCAAAGTGGCAATACGGGTTGCGTTAAATCTTGTACTGGGACATAAATGACGTTGAGGTTGTTCTGGATACTGTGTGGGGCACCAGCTGGGCGATCGGAGAACACTTGGACAATATCCCTTTACTCGTTGAGAAGCCCGTCAGAGGGCCTGAGAAGTAGGCATTTTGTGACGTCAACAGTACAGAGTCTAATGATAGGAGTGTCTAATGATAGGAGTGTCTAATGATAGGAGTGTCTAATGATAGGAATGCCTTATGATAGGAGTGTCTAATGATAGGAGTGTCTAATGATAGGAGTTTCTAATGATAGGAGTGTCTAAAGATAGGAGTGTCTAATGATAAGAGTGTCTAATGTTAGGAGTGTCTAATGATAGGAGGGTCTAATGATAGAAGTTTCTAATGATAGGAGTGTCTAATGATGGGCTTACGATGATGACAGAGGCTAAATCCTGGAGGGATGATGTCTCAAAGACGCGGGTTTCATACAAACGCTTTTTGATATCTTGAGAGAGCGATTTGCTGTTAAGTATTAATTTATCTTGGTCAGGTAAAAATGTCCCTATAAATGCCACTGTTGGTCAAAGTGGATTGAGTCTGGGACTTGTGTTCAATGTCACGTTGTTGTCAATGAATAAGATGCAGGTTAATAGGTTCCATGTGAAATTGAATAGTGTCATGTTGCCTTGCTCTCTTCCCTTACTTCTGTATTCTTAATCAGTTCATGCCTTCTCATCTACACGTCATCACCACTCATCAAGCTGGACCAGATAGCCCACTCTAGGGTAACTACTGAATTGGCAAACACTGTAAAAAGCCCACTCGAATATACCGAAATTAAATTCAATGAGCTGTTGAAAGTGTTTAACGAGGTTTGCTCCGTCGAACAGCACCATCGACAGCTCTACCAACAGCTCCACCAATAGCTCCACCAACAGCTCCACATGCAGCTCTATCAACAGCTCCACCAACAGCTACACCAACAGCTTCACCAACAGGTCGGATTTGCCCCTTAATTGCGACTTTGAGCATTCGTCGAACAGCTCCACCTACATGTGCCGCCCCTTAATGGCGGCTCCGAGCATCCGTCGAACAGCTCCATCTACATGCGCCGCCCCTTAATGGCGGCTCTGAGCATCCGTCGAACAGCTCCACCTTCATGTGCCGCCCCTAATGGCGGCTCTGAGCATCCGTCGAACAGCTCCACCTACATGCGCCGTCCCTTAATGGCGGCTCTGAGCATCCGTCGAACAGCTCCACCTACATGTGCCGCCCCTAATGGCGGCTCTGAGCATCCGTAGAACAGCTCCACCTTCATGTGCCGCCCCTTAATGGCGGCTCTGAGCATCCGTCGAACAGCTCCACCTACATGCGCCGTCCCTTAATGGCGGCTC
>SDVV010042610.1:0-10325 GCA_016164225.1 Gammarus roeselii | reverse complement strand
TATATATGTATATATATATATTTCTTGGTATGGGTCAAAAATTTATTTTCACGATCCCGAAGTTCGAAGGGAAATCAAATAATTAACAGTTGATATAATTTCGTATTCCATGACGCGTTTCGCTATCATTAGCTCATCAGATGGGAAGTCTCAAACAAAATTTATACATTAACAACCACTGAAATTTTGGATCTTATATAGTGCATATATATGTATTCATATACATATATCTACAAATATTTATATATATATATATATATATATATATATATATTTTAAAGTCACTGAGAATCATGAATGCAGATCTCATAACATCAATAATATTCAACATTCTTCATGCCAACATTTTTAAAGTTAACAATCTCATCACATTAAACAGGCAACAGTATTAACATCACGTTTTTTTTTTGTTGATTTAAATGTTAAAAAATATTCATAAAATGGCATTTGTATTGTAAAAGTTTCTTTCCCCAAAAACTCACAATCAAAAAATAAACTCTGGGTGTGTCAAAGGCCCAATAGATGGAAGTCGGCACTCATTTTGAAGCGTTTAGTCTGATAGTCGACAGTCAAGACGACTCTTAAATACAAATAGCGAGCGAATAATTAGGGGAATTTTTCCACTTTTCAAGCCCTATCTTTGAAGGTTAGGGTATCGCTGTGCCAATACATTCAGCTCCCCAGAGCAGGGAATGGGCCGAGGGGTAAAGAAGGAGGAGTGTTGGTTGTGCCCCCCATCACCACTGGGCCCCGTCATCAATCTGGAGGCCCCGTCGCGTGAAGACACTAACACTGTAAAAAGGCGTTACAGTTCCGTCACAGTCGCTGCTTCATTGGGCGGGAGATGAATGGTGAGGAGAGCGGAGCGAGGGGACGGGGTGGTGCCGTACCCCGTTACCGAATTGAATGCCGACATTCTGAGGATAGTTGGGAACGCAAGGTTTTGAGGATGGTATAAGGACTTCACGAAGCTGAGTGGAATCGCTCGTCCTTGGGGTTCTACTGAGAACATTTTGAGGACAGGATCGTTAGGATTTGTGGAACAGCACTCATAGGGATTCTATGAGTATAATCATAGGGATAACTGCAGAAGGACTTAGAAAAAGACTCACTACAAATTCTACAATTTTCGGATAGAGTTGAATCCGCTGTGTAGCAAGGCCAGTGTAAGGCTTACTTGGTCCGTTGAAGCCGACCCACATAACGGGTCCACCTATACATGGTCACGTACATGACTGACAGTGCACATGTGTTGTCAAGCGCGGTCCTTCCCACGCCTACGTTAGCGTAGTGGAAGGAGAGCGAGGGCCACACAGAGAATCAAGTGTGTAACTGGGTATTGCCTGCAATGTGAACAGGAACGTGAGACACTATCGTGGACCACCAACATTTCTGTTTACAGTCTTAGGGTACATCAGACACGTCCTATTGCGGTCACAGGAGACAAAAAGAGTCCCGGCAATTACCGTCCAATTAGTCTCACCTCAGTCATTGGCAAATTGATGGGAAGTTTGATAACGGATAAAATTACAGAATTTTTAGAATCAAACAAACTGATTGACGACTCTCAGCATGGCTTTATACACAACCTTTCTTGTCTTACGAGCCTGCTACTTTTTTTCAAGAATATAATGGAAATCCACGAGACTAAATCTTCAATCGATATCATTTACCTTGACTCTCAAAAGGCATTTGATAAAGTCCCACACAAGCGCCTAGTTAGTAAATTGCACAGCATCGGTATTCGAGGCGAGCTTAACAACTGGTTAAAATGCTGGCTTACAGACAGACGGCAGCGATTTGTACTTAACGGAGCTTCCTCCCATTGGGGTAATGTCACAAGCGGCGTGTCTCAAGGATCCGTGTTGGATCCAGTTCTCTTTAAAATATTCATTAACGATCTCGATAACAACATACTCTCAAACATTAGCAAGCTTGCAGACAACACTACGATAGAAGGAAGAGTACAAACTGAACTAGAGTGTCAGCAGATCCAACCAGACTTGAGCAAAATTGTTGAGATGTCAGAAAAGTGGCAAATGGAATTTAATGTAGACAAACGTAAAATTTTGCACATAAATCCTTATAACCTCAAACACGAATATTCAATGTCCGGAAAGAAATTCATTCCTGTCACCGAAGAGAGAGATTTAGGTGTCATCATTAGCGACGACTTAAAAAGTAGCAAGCAATGTAACGATGCCGTCAAGATAGGCAAAAAAATGGTAGGTATGAAATCCCGCACTATCTCGTATAAAAACATAAACAGTATGGTCAAGTTATACATTGCATTTGTTAGCCCGCATCTCGAGTATTCCGCTCGATTTTCGTCTCCGTATCTTAGAAAAGACGTTATTAATTTAGAGAAGGTCTAAATGTCTAAACATCTCGAGCATGAGTGACATCTCGTCCCAACCGATGGACCTTTCGTTGCTGCTCTTGTTACCACTTGAAATTAATTCAAGTCGCGTTTATCGCTTCTTCTATTTTAGTTGGAAATGGAGCGTACAGTGCAAGAGTAATTAAGTGAAGCAAAAGTACATCTGTAACTTTAAAATACTGGGCCCCCTACGCAATTCTGCAATTGTTGTAACTTTGAACAACTGAGCCTTCCACGTCATTTCGCAATTATTGTTCATTAAACAGCTGCGGCCTTGCTCCACGTCATTCTGCACTTGTTCTAATTTTAAACAACTGCAAACTTGCTCTAGGTTATTCCATAGTTATTGTAATTTTAAACAACTGCGGTCTAGCTCTTCGTCATTCAGCAATATTGCACAAATTTTAAACAACTGCGGCCTTGCATTATGTTATTTTGTAGTTATTGTAATTTTAAACAACTGCGGGCTTGCTCTATATTATTCTGTAGTTATTGTAGTTTTAAACAGCTGCGGTCTTGCTCTATGTTATTCTGTAGTTATTGTAAAAAACTGCGGTCTAGCACTTCTTCATTCTGCAATATTGCACAAATTTTGAACAACTGCGGCCTTGCACTATGTTATTTTTTAGTTTTTGTAATTTTAAACAACTGCGGCCTTGCTCTATGTTATTCTGTAGTTATTGTAATTTTAAACAACTGTGGTCTAGCTCTTCGTCATTCTGCAATATTGCACTAATTTTAAACAACTGCGGCCTTGCTCTATGTTATTCTGAAGTTATTGTTATTTCAAACAACTGCGGCCCAGCTCTATGACATTCTGCAACATTGCAATAATTTTATACAACTGCGGCCTTGCTCTATGTTATTCTGTAGTTATTGTAATTTTGAGTAACTGCGGCCTTGCTCTATGTTATTCTGTACTTATTGTAATTTTAAACAACTGCGCTCTACATTTTTGTCATTCTGCAATATTGCACAAATTCTAAACAACTGCGGCCTTGCACTATGTTGTTCTGTAGTTATTGTAATTTTGAACAGCTGCGGCCTTGCTCTATGTTTTTTCTGTAGTTATTGTAATTTTAAACAACTGCGGTCTAGCTCTTTGTCATTCTGCAATATTGCACTAATTTTAAACAACTGCTGCCTAGCTCTATGTTATTCTGTAGTTATTGTAATTTTAAACAACTTCGGTCTAGCTCTACGTCATTCTGCAATGCTGCACTAATTTTAAACAACTGCGGCCTTTCTCAATGTTATTCTGAAGTTATTGTAATTTTAGGCAACTGCGGTCTTGCTCGATGTTATTCTGTAGTTATTGTTATTTTAAACATCTGCGGTATAGCTCTCCGTCATTCTGCAATATTGCACTAATTTTAAACAACTGCGGCCTAGCTCTATGTTATTCTGTAGTTATGTTTTTTTTAAGCTACTGCGGCCTAGTTCTACGTCATTCTGCTATATTGCACTAATTTTAAACAACTGTGGCCTTGCTCTATGTTATTCTGTAGTTATTGTAGCTTTAAACAACTGCGGTCTAGCTCTTCGTCATTTTAAAATATTGCACTATTTTTAAACAACTGCGGCCTTGCTCTATGTTATTCTGCAGTTATTGCAATTTTAATCAACTTCGGTCTAGCTCTACGTCATTCTGCAGTACGGCAATAATTTTAAACAACTGCGGCCATGCTCAATGTTATTCTGTAGGTATTGTTATTTCAAGCAACTGCGGCCTTGCTCTATGTCATTCTGTAGTTATTGTTTTTTTAAACAATCACGGTCCAGCTCTTCGTCATTCTGCAATATTGCACTAATTTTAAACAACTGCGGCCTAGCTCTATGTTGTTCTGTAGTTGTTGTTATTTTAAACAGCTGCGGCCTAGCTTTACGTCATTCTGCAATATTGCACTAATTTTAAACAACTACGGCCTTGCTCTATGTTGTTCTGTAGTTGTTGTTATTTTAAACAGCTGCGGCCTAGCTTTACGCCATTCTGCAATATTGCACAAATTTTAAACAACTCCGGCCTAGCTCTATGTTATTCTGTAGTTATTGTTATTTTAAACAACGTCGGTCTAGCTCTACGTCATTCTTTAGTAATGCACTAATTTTAAACAACTGCGGCCTTGCTTAATGTTATTCTGTGGTTATTGTAATTTTAAGCAACTGCGATCTTGCTCTATGTTGTTTTGTATTTATTGTAATTTTAAACAACTACGGTCTAACTTTTCGTCATTCTGCAATATTGCACTATATTTAAACAACGGCGGCCTTGCTCTATGTTATCCTGTAGTTATTTTAATTTTAAACAACTGCGGCCTTGCTCCATGTTGTTCTGTAGTTATTGTAATTTAAACAACTGCGGTCTAGTTCTACGCCACTCTGCAATATAACACTAATTTTAAACAACTGCGTTCTAGCTTTTCGTTATTCTGCAATATTGCACTAATTTTCAACGACTGCGGCCTTGCTCTACGCCATTGTGCAGTTGTTGTATTCTCAAATAACAGGCCTGGCTCCACTTCATTCATCAATTACTGTAATTTCAAACAATTGAAGGGAGTAAATGTAGACGCGAATAATATATTCGTAACTGTCATGGGGTAGGAAATTTTTTTGGAATTACCAGCAAAATTGTTCCAGTTAATTGGACACAAAGAAGGACCACCCGTGGTTGTGTCACAGTCTATTGAACCGGCTGCCATTGCTGTTCACTCATTTGTTTGGAAGCTCCTGCATACACCGCCTAAGCTACTTTGCTCGTCCTGCGACACAGCGCCGAGGAGACCGGCAGGAAACGCCCTGTAATGACTTCCTACCAGGGCTCAATGGGACGCTGTCCGGGGACCACAGTCATCATGTGAGGCTACCCCTCCCCCATAAGCCCCTTCCCTTCCTCTCTCATCTTTCGATGGACCGCATTCAACAAGTGAGGCCTAGGCTGCCCTCTTGCAGAGTGCCCATCCTTCAATCTTTCTCAATTTTTTGAGGATTACCTGCAGCGACCAAGTAAGACCATCACCCGTTCCTGTGAATTTTCCCTCATCCCTCCCTCAGTTACAACGCCAACAACCAAGTGAGGCCCCTCCCTGTTTTTTGAAGACGACCATTTGCCGAGTAACATCCACAGTTACCGAATCAGCCCCTACTCCTTCCTCAACTACTATGGAGGGGGCAGTGGGTTGTGAGGAAGAGGACCCAACGTTGCGTAACAACCACAGTCACCAAGTGAGCCCCACATATCTCCCTTCCAACTACTATGTAGGGGCAGTAGGAGGTGAAGAAGAGGACCATGCGCCGAGTAACAGCACAAAGTTACCATGTCAGCCACTCCCTCTTCCTCAACTACTACGGAGGGGCTCTGGGACGTGAGGAAGAGGACCAGGCGCCGAGTAACAACCACAGTCACCTAGTGAACCCCTCTTCTCTCCTCCCAACTACTATGGAGGGGGCAGTGGCTGGAGAGGCAAATGAAACGTCAACAGTGGGGCCCTGAATACACTGTACACGCGGTGCCGAAGCCATTGTCACTTGGGTTTAGGGGAAACTGGGGTCGAGGTAATGGGAGGTGAAAAGGTAATTTGTGAAGTTAATAAGCATGCAGACGGTGTCAACCTTGCCCTGGGTTGGGAGGATGTCCGGGTAAGTGGAAGTGGCTGATGGTCTAGTTGCTTGTTGTTGTCAAGCAATTCCGCAGTGGTTGGACAGGGATGATGTTGTTGTGATAAATGAATCGATGATGGTAAACAAGGTGCATTGTATGAATTGTTCGAATTAAACCAGTTCCCTGAGTGACAGTTGATAAGCTTATAGTGCATGTTACCCGATCTTGTTAGTTTCTTCACAGAAGTGCCCTTGCGTTGCTATCTATGTAGGTTATGAACTATATCAGTTTTTACCGTGGGAGCACAGCTCCAGGATAATGACACAAACCATCTATTTATTTCTGTAGGTTACATCATGCATTCCACTCCTCAATAGAATTGACGTTTGTCAACACTGAATCGTGCCTTGGATCAGCGAGCTGTTTGTCTACCAGACAGTTGAAAACCAGATTATCTCCTTACCAAACAAGGGCAGGGAATTATGACAGAGGCATTAGTCGTATTCAACCCTGAAAATATTATGAAAAAATCAATTTGCCTGGAACTATGGTAAGCACAGCGTTTTTGTCCGTGCCATTTGGAGGAAACTACATTTGGATTCCCTCAGTATAGAGTTTACAATTTATTTGTTGACCTTTTTTCTGGGCGTAGAAAACTACTCTCCTTACGCGCGACGGGCATTGGAATGTCTCCTCAAGAGTTTGTCTGTCAAATGGACATGTATTTCTTCCCATAGAGTGTCAACACTAGAAGCATCTATCAAGTCTTTGGTTTGGAAGCACTGCCTATCACGATCTGAAGGATTTCTACCTCGATCCAGAGGTTACCTGTCTCGATCCAGAGGTACTATTGGCTGCAAAGATAGCAACCTTATTTTGCATTTCGCGTTCTGTTTCCGACACCCCTCCACCGAGATTGTATGTTCTATAGTATGTATTTGGACATTTGTATTTCTTCCAGACGTTTGACTGTAAACATACAATCATAAAAGCTTTCATAACTATGTACAATTTGATTTAAATTAAATTTAAATACAAACTCAAAATTTACACTTCTGGAGCTGATAGTACATCTTTAAACTCTATTGTCCTCGTAAATCCAAATTTTTGGTTTGAAGCTTAACTGGAGAAACCCACGTTTTTTTGACAAAGTTGTAATCTCAGTCGTAGCTGGGATAGAGCTTCACCTATCAGGCTTCATTGGGGAAATTGAAGTTACGCTTTTTTACGACCCTCCATTGCATGTTTATTGTTGTTCATGATATCATTATCAAGTTGATATAATTTCAAAAAATATTTACCCTTTTTTCAATGTAGAGAGTAGTTTTTCAGGTGATGCCATCCATTGCTACAGCTTTGGATGAGCATCGATTTAGAGCTGAAGCATCATTGTGCCAGCAATTGACATCTCAAGAAATGGAAGTGGCATACAAAATGTAGGTTACGTTTTCCATGCCCGACTCGTAAGTGAAAACGAAGCTTGTCCACTCCACATCACACCACATCCTACCACAACACACCACACCAAGCCACATCACACCGTAACACACCACTCAGCGCCACTCCATGCCGCAACACACCCCGTCACAACACAATGCACCACATCACCTAAAAACACCACCCCTCATCTAACCATGCGCACCACACCATGCCGGACCACATCACACCACACTATACCACGCCGCCCTATACCATTCCTCACCGCAGCACTCTACGTTGCCAAACACCACACAGCACCACCCCTCCGCCGCACTAATGTAGCCTGCACCAAACCGCCCCGCACCATACCACAACATGTTGCACCACAACACGCCGCATGCCATCACACACCACGTTGCCAAAACCATCCAGCACCAAACGACACCTCACCACAACACAACCTAACTACAACACGATGCACCAAACCAAATCGACCCACATCACACAACATCACACCAAGCCGCACCAGAACATGCCACACCAAGCCACCCCGCACCAGAACACGCCGCACTACATAGACCACACATGCATTGACTGCCTTCTCGATAGCCACACCATAAACCACCTTACCAGACACACCACACATGCAACTGTGGCCTAACCTAACCAAAGCTAGGAGTCAAGAGACACCTTATGGTGCTTGTAACAAATCATTTTGTAAAGTGGTTTCCGAGATGGTCGTACACATGTGAACCAACTAGACAGCTTTTATGGTAATGACACCTTATGCACCAGACACACCGTAAGTACCAGACACGCCACAAGCAACAGGCTCACTACATACACCGCATACACTTCATGTACCAGGTACACTGCCCTCTTCTCCTCTCCCCGCCTTCCAGCTGATGGCGCCGTAACGTGTGTTCCACCGTCATTGCGCCGTAACATGTGTTCCGCCGTCGTGGCGCCGTAATGTGTGTTCCACCGTCGTGGCACCGTACCGTGTGTTCCACCGTCGTGGCGCCTTAACGTGTGTTCCACCGTCGTGGCGCCGTAACGTGTGTTCCACCGTCGTGGCGCCGTAACTGGTGTTCCACCGTCGTGGCGCCGTAACGTGTGTTCCACCGCCGTGGTGCCGTAACGTGTGTTCCACCGTCGTGGCGCCGTAACGTGTGTTTTACCGTCGTAGCGCCGTAACGTGTGTTCTACCGCCGTGGCGTCGTAACGTGTGTTCCACCGTCGTGGCGCCGTAACGTGTGTTCCACCGTCGTGGCGCCGTAACGTGTGTTCCACCGTCGTAGCGCCGTAACGTGTGTTTCACCGTCGTGGCGCCGTAACGTGTGTTTCACCGTCGTGGCGCCGTAACGTGTGTTCCACCGTCGTGGTGCCGTAACGTGTGTTCCACCGCCGAGACGCCGCAACGTGTGTTCCACCGTCATGACGCCGTAACGTGTGTTCCACCGCCGTGGCGCCGTTCGCTCGCCGGAATGCCTGCCTAGCTGCCGTTACTTCAGACAATTGGAAGTGACAGACGTAGAGTTGTGAGCTTCGGATTACTGAAGAGTAAAGTGGGAGCGGGCAAATGGGGTGAACTCTCCTCTTGAACCTGTTTTTGGGGAGCGGGAAATAGAAGGAAATCTTTCAAGAAAAAACCAAAAGGAGTTGTATTGCTTTACAATGAATCTTTTCAATGCATTGGAGAAGTAATATGCAAATCCAAATCCATGAGATTGACACTGACTAAGTCATTGTTAGGAATCATGGGCATAAGTTCTTCGAGTGGGACTCTTCTTATGCAGCTGCTGTATGAGTAGAGCCACCTAGGAAGATGCATGAGTCAAGCCACCTTGGATGATGCATGAGTCGACCCATCTTAGATGATGCATGAGTCGAGCCACCTTGGATGATGCATAAGCCAAGCCACCTTGGATGATGCATGAGTCGACCCATCTTAGATGATGCATGAGTCGAGCCACCTTGGATGATGCATGAGTCGACCCATCTTGGATGATGCATGAGTCAAGCCACCTTGGATGATGCATGAGTCGAGCAAGCTTGGATGATGCTTGAGTCGAGCCACCTTGGATGATGCATGAGTCGAGCCATCTTAGGTTATGCAAGAGTCGACCCATCTTGGGTGATGCATGAGTTGAGCCACCTTGGGTGATGCATTAGTAGGTTGACGAGGCATCTTGACTCTGATCATGCATCTAGGGTGATATATTTCTGGAAACCTTAGGGAAGAGGATTTTTAATAAACAACCAAATCGAGGAATAGATCAAGACCATAGAATACAGACTGAGTGTGAACGAAATACTTCGAAATTCGTGTCTTGAAATAAGAATTTACTCATCACATTTCCAGCATGGCGGACTGTTCACGCTGGCTCGAGAGATGGTGGATAATTAACAATCTTTCCGATTTCCTTTCACGCCAAAATCAATTCTGGGAAAATTATATTGTTTATGATCTTTTCAGGACAACGCAACCACAAGCGGTACAGTTCCACATGCAAAAAAATAATGCACATATTGTCATTTATATTGTACTGCGTGTTGGCAATTGATTTTGTTATTATAAAGCCCTGTACATGAACAACTTTTTATCTGGATATCTAGAATGTTTAACTCAATATAAGATTGACCTTTACCAAACCTGCATATGATACGTACAGATACAGATACACAAATACAGTCACTAGGCCGCATTCCTCAGGAATGCGGCCTGTGAGGTGAGCAAGTGTACATTAATTACTATGTGTTTAATTTGATACATTTACCCTTTCCTGCTGAAAATAAAGAGTGGCATTATGACGGCCTGAAGGCTCGATGGCGATAACCAACATGTTTCTGAATGAGTATCAACAAAAACTACATTACAAATACAACACAGGGACATAATCAAGCTTGTTATTTGTATGTTAT
>SDVV010042609.1:0-10326 GCA_016164225.1 Gammarus roeselii | reverse complement strand
CTTATTTTCAGATGAAAAGGAATTGAAAAAAGATATACATTTCCTATTGTAAGAATAGGTAAAAGCTCAACGAGCTAAGAGTAAAATTTCAAGAAAGTCCCACCTTTAG
This sequence comes from Gammarus roeselii, assembly GCA_016164225.1. Classification (NCBI taxonomy): domain Eukaryota; kingdom Metazoa; phylum Arthropoda; class Malacostraca; order Amphipoda; family Gammaridae; genus Gammarus; species Gammarus roeselii. Next base: position 10,217 of record SDVV010042609.1, on the reverse strand, counting down.
TTAAAAAACTTTGAAAATTGTATAGGACATTTTATAGGCAGGCAAGCCGGAAAGTCAGAAAAAAGTGCTTGTGAAGTAAGAAAGAAAACTGTCACGATTGATACGTCACCGAATCATGTCGTAATTGAAAGAAGAACTACAGGACCATCTCTAACGGGCAGCCAAGGTTTTATTTGTCTGCATAAGGCGGGAAGCGGAGTGAGGAAGCAGGTGCTCATGATCCTATATAAGCAGAACCGGCACATGGTATGCTCCGATCTGATTGGACTTTCGGAAGCGGTAAAATCTTTAATGCAGGTTGACTTATATTCCAGGACGACCATGATTGGATTATATGTAGGTTTTAAAGATTTAGTGAGTTAAAGTGGTGTCATCGGCGTGTTGACGTGGGACATAGTGCATTGTTGTGGCAGGTGGTCTACCTGTCCCATTCGAAATACTCGTGTGTTGGTTCACTCTCTCCCTGAATCTACTTTTTGTGCTTCCGAAATTTGATGCTAGACATCTATCACATTCCTCAAGACGAAACTATTAACATCAAATGCCGAAATGCCTTCAACACCCAAGAAACGTACTATAACATGTATGATTCAGAGTTTAAGGAATTATTTCACCTTGCATGCAAGAAGTCCTTCTTCTTGTTCGGTGACTCAGCGTTCCAACTGTGCCCTACATCAGCTATGGCGATCCTCAGTCACTACGCAACAATATGGTTGGAACCGTTACGGGAGATTTTAAACCCATCATATATAAAAAATAAATTGTTGATACCTTTATTATCTTCAAAGAACAGTCTCAGAATAATATATTTCATGATTTTTTCAACTCCTCACATGCATGCATTAAATTCACTTGAGATATAAAATCAGTGAAATCAAACCCCTGATCCACAGAGCATATAACTTTTTCCCCTCATTTTAGGCTTCCAAACACGAAATTGATTTTTTTTATTCGTCGTAGATTGTTACCCTCCATTCCAAATAGATAAACAGTGCAGAAAATTCTTCAGTTATATTTATAGCAAGCCTATCCAAGTAGAAACAGAGAGCAGGTGTGCAGTTTGCCTCTCCTCACATTTCTAGTGCTCACAATCGGAACAATTATGTAATACATTTCTTAACACTCCTTTGGAATACTACCCACACAAGAAATTCAGTTTAGCCCTAAAAAAATCCTTTACCATCAGATCGTTGTTCCATTCAAGAGAAACCGTCTCTCCTAACGTGCCTTCCGACATCATATATCGGTTTTCATGTGATAGCTGCCATGCATCATATGTCGGAAGCACAAAAAAGAGATTCGGGGAGAGAATGGACCAACACCTGGCTATTTCGAGTAGAACAGGTAGACCACTTGCTACACCAATGCACACTGTCCCGCGCAAACACGCCGAGGACCACAATCTTCCATTCGCATTTAAACACTTCAAAACTTTGACCGATCGCACAACAGATTCAACTTTCTAATTCTAGAATCCCTACACATACACCAGTCAAGGTTGTCCTTAAATACACACCAATCTGCAACAAAACATTTTACAATCACAAACCTTCTATCAGAGCGGAGCATACAACGTCCGGGCTCTGCTTATATAGAACCAAACGCACCTGCTAACTCAATCCGCTTCCCCCATCCATGTAGAGATGGTCGTGTGGTTCTCCGTTCACTTACGGCATTTGCTTATTGCTTATCGCAAATCACAGCTTACAATCTTTTGTTCCCAGTATATTTGAGATGTGTGCCGTTCATTCGTATAATTCATCCTAATTTTTGTTCTTGTTGCCGAAACCGGTAACGATAATAGGGATTGTTTCCTATTTATGTAGCGGAAATGTTAAGTTGTGCACATATCTAGTTAGCTGATTGCTGCAGCATCAGCAGCAAATGTTCCGCATTATAGTAGGGTCAAGGGCTGGTAGCGGAGACTATTGACAGTTGGGGGGCATTCGCCGACGCCTGCACGAGTTTCCGCGCACTTCAAGCGTTTTCGTATTAATAGGAAGAACGTAGATTTTCCTTCTTAAGACTGAAGAAACATAGAAAGGTATTTATAGCTATCGTAGCCAGAGGAAAAATATATTTTTAGTGACTGAAAAAATCAGACAACGAATAATCAGTACTGCTGACCTCTAGAGGACAGGACGGTGCTGTGATGACCAGTTTGTACTGCAGACCACAGCAGGACATGACAATGCTATTCACGTTCAGGCTGTCAGGGGCTGTTTAACGCAGTGGCGTTGTTGTCTCGAAGACTGTTAGTAAGGTTCATGCTGTCTCATACTCTCTCGAGACATGTAATAAAGGTTTTTGTGGCCAATAGCTTCTATTCAATAAGTCAACGAGGTTCATGGTTCCACGGGAGCTCTCACAAAACTGTATAAAATATGCAATAATTATATAATAGAGAGATTCTTTGAAATTTATGATGCTGTGGGCGTTGTTTTATTTATAATAGCTCTCTGAGACTTATTCAATATCACGTCAGCTGTCACGAGAAGTTATTATCGGTAGTGGGATCAAACCAAAATCGTCCCATCCACAACTTCAACACTTTGAATTCATTTTCGAGAGTTTTATTTTAATTGACTTCCTGAATGCTACTGGAGCGTCCGTGCCTTTGCATATTCGTTGTAACTTTCGATAAGATAACGCCGCCATGAAGTTGAATACTTTAGACATATAGTTCTAAATTCAAGTAGGCCAAGGTTTTGCCTGTGAAGTTGGGCGTATGATAAAGTTGTCTGCCCCTCATGCGCGAATGATGACTAGCCCGATATACTCGCAAGTTTAGGCAGCAGTTCAATACAAGGCCGCAATTACAATACAAAATATGTGCACCACAAGTCATGGAACGAGGGGCGTTAGTGATACGAGAAATCGGGGAGAGTTGACATGGGAACGATACAGTTTCAAGGGATTTAGCAAAGTTTCATATCCACTGCTCATGCTTTAGAAGGGCATTGATTTGTTAGGAGATGCAACATCACTATTGTTTCATTGCTAACATTAAGCGAATAAATGGTATGGGACATGGACAAAACTCATGTCTTCTGATTGTGAACGTTGCTGTTCTTCATATTTCAGCACTGTTTTTTGGATAGCTAGCGCTATTGAAAAAACAAGAGGTATTATGTGACGGTTATGATGGAAGACATTTTAAAGCATGGGTTATCTTCTGTTCATCATCCATCGAAATTAGGAGGCATTATGTGACGGTAATGGTGGAAGACATTAGGAGGCATTATGTGACGGTTATGATAGAAGACATTTTAAATCATGGGTTATCTTCTGTTCATCATCTATCTATTACATTAAATTACTCGCTCTTAAACTCGTTAAAAGGAACGCTTACAGTTCTATAACATATAGAGCTCATGTAAGGCGATCTAAGTTGGTATGAAACATGCCTGAGCTCATGCAGGAAGAACTCAATGGTAAAGTTAGATGATGCAAGGATGAACGATGTGCTCAGTTGCGTTGTTGCTACAAAGGTTCGGCCCGCGTTTAATTGATTTTCAGATGACCTAACTCGAGTTGACGTGCAATTTTAAAGCAGCGAATACACCACTAAGTGAGTAGTTTCACAATTATATTTTGTTTCCGAGAAGTAACATGTTAGCGCTGCCAAAGAGTTTTGACAGGGTTATCAATCGGGAACATTTTGGAATCAAAAATATCGTGTATGTCGGCATTTGATATTTGTGATCACATCATAACATATAATTTCGAATTTGATTCAAATTTTTCTTACAACAACGCGTATGCGCGTATAAAAAGAAGTAAAACCAATTCATTTAAATCACAAATAATAGAATAACTAATCCGAAACAATGGACAAATATGACGTTAAATACTATCACAACAGTGAAAATACCTCACATTAGTTTATTCAACAAATAGCATTCATTTCCATTCAAGCATCGTATCAGACAAAATTATTTAATCATTTTAATATTTACCATTATAGAATAAATGATTTCCTAATCACTACGTATTTATTTTAAATTTTCAAAAAACGTTGTTGTGAGTCTTTATTCATTTATTTTATATTCATTTTCAAGTGATAGAAGTTGATCCGATGCTATGGATCGGTTCGTACAAGTATCTGCAAACAGAGGGTTCATAGAGACAAATCCCAATTACTAACGGAAAACTTTTGGATTGCTCCAAGAAAACTTCCATAGTATGAAAGGAATGTATCTGATAACTTTATATTTATTTAGGGAATTTTTTTTTACTGTTCTTCTCTATCATAATGATTTTTGCTCAAATAAAAACATCCGATTGCCAAACGATTATAAATTCACCAACAACGATATTCCGCCAGTGTTTTTTTTTCGTAATGTGTGAATGTTTTCCTCTGAATAAAAATGGCATTTTGAACCTAAAAAAAAATTTGCTTTTTCATCAGGTGTACAGGAATTTCATGACGCACAATCGTTGCATTTATTATTGCTGGGTGATCAAGGTCCAGGAAAACTGCGGAAGTGTTCGGGACATCACCGGAATTTGTTCAAGAGATAAAATATTTTACGCTCTGAAAATAAATTGTTCGGAGCCAAGAAGGGAACACACCTGACTGATCATTTATCATCAAACTTATTTGATCGTTTTTTTAAAGATTTTTTGATTGAAATTTGTCCTTTATTGGATTAGAACTCAGAATATTTTTTGCCTTCGTCACAAGCATCAGGATAATCAAATGAAGATATTTCAATAAACTGATTCAAACAGTAACTGTTATCAGGAATGACAAATTATTTACTTTAAGAGCCAACGACATGACCAAGCTGTCTCTGATCAATTTCAATACGATTTTATCGTTAAAACTGATTCAGATCTTCAAGAAAAAAAATGCCTTCTTTGCAAAGAAAATGTATAAATCCCATCGCCAGCATCTCTGGAAACTCGCACTCCTTGCAGTGGCTTGTGTATTTAGAAACGGCAAGAAGGATCGGCGGGCAACCATTCGAGAATTTGTTCCCAGACTGAAGAAGCTGCTTATAATAAACGTTTTTGTGATCGTTTTGGCTCCCATCAGTTGAAATTTTATTTATGCTTTCTCAAGCTTCGTGAATGCCTATAATGTCCCACTATTGAAACTATCAACAGCTAAGAAACGCTGATGTACAGTTGTCCGTAAGGCTGAAATCTACTATATGTCCCTTAACTTGGGACAAACCTAACAGTTTTATTTGAACTTAGAGCATCCAATAATGATTCATTTTTTATTTTGTTAGCTTGATATACATTCTGTTATAAAACATTAACTCGTTTCAAAAAATTAAAAAAAACAAATATTATGATAGAAACTTTTATTTCTCTATGCATGAAGTAGCTATAATACGATTTTAATGTACGTTGCTCATAATGATGTGGTTTACAGTGGAGATGGACTCCACTTTATACCCCATCGCTGGAAGCAGCTGTAAAACCTTCCTAGTTATTATTGCTTTATTTGATCACAAAAGGCACAAGCATGACGCAGAAATCTAACAAGCCTGTTGGATTTTCGGGTGTAAATCATTGACACAAGTAATGTTTGTTTGAAAATATACTCAAGAGGATTCAGATTACTAAGAAATTGAATTATTCCACCATTAGAAGGCCTCGCCTAGTTTTCGAACTATATCGCCTGCACTCGGTGTGGACAAAATTGTGACTTCGCGCTGATTGCTGAAGTAAGAGTTATCTCGTGTCCACGAAATGTTATATTTCTCCACTTATAATCACTAATTTTCCTATGTGATCCTGTTTCTGATTGGTCTATTGCTTCTAACTATACCGACCATGAGAGAGATACCTCCACGGCGATGAACTTGAATGTAACCGTAGTCTCAGTGAAAATTAACACATTCATTTTTTTTAAGCACAATATTTTATTGAAGGCATTATACTCAGTATAAGCCTATAGAAAGTTGGCCTAGAGATTGATCAGAAGCTTTATTTGTTTTAATGTCGCATTTATCCTGCATTCTTAATTAGGCTTTAATTGAATTATACTTGGAAGATCATAAACTCATGTTCAACACTTCATCAAACCATCATCAAGTATTGAGAGTGCATCTGTATTGGTCCTAATAACTCCTTTAATGACCGGAGGGTTGGTGAAGCCTTGCTTTCGTTAACCTTTAGACAAGCATCACTTTAGAACTTCTGACGCCCTGTCGTCAGCACGACCGTTATTTGCTGCATGCATCACATTGCTACGAATGATGCAAAGGCATATGGATCATTGCAAGTATGCACCCAATAAATATCTTTAATCAGAGCCCAAACGAAGCGCCCTAAGGTCACTGAACATTACTCCAGCGATGTAATCGACAGCACTTTCTCCATAAGTTGAAGTTTAATCGTCTCTGCTGGCTCAATTTACTGTCTCATGATTCCGTGTTATTTTGTTGATCAAATTGCAGCTGCATCAGGTCAGTACATGAGGCCTAGGCGATGTGTTCCAACATGAGTGAGTCATCGCTCCAATGTGCTTCCCGATAAAGCTTATAAAATAATTTACCTAGTAAAAAAACTATTTACAGCTAATCGGATAAATTAATTAGATTAAAAAAACGTATTTCCCGCAAAAATATTCATTTACTGTATGAAATTATGCGTGCTGCGAATGTGAGTGCATACGGTGCAGATAATGAAGTTTAAGGGTAACCTTACTACCTTCTCAAGGATTGTCTCACAAATTTCGTGTACGTATATACTCATGCATTTTTTTATATGATGAATCATCAATATATACATCCTGTTTCTTTCGACTTCGGGCACTTAGCTCAGTTAGCATTAAAACCCCACAATGTGACAGGTCCGCGCACACCTGTCCCATTGAACAGGTGAGCAGACCCCTTATACTAGGGCCTGCTCGATTCATCCCCGATAATGTGAACCGGTGAACGATCACCGAACGCAAGTCTCTGTTCACATGCACACCGGATATGTGAAATGTCACCTACATCAGTTTTCCGCGGCCTGTCCACTGGACATCAAGCCTAATGGACAAGTCATTGTGTCGGACACCCAATAAGATGGCTTCAAGGGCACCGGACAGGGAAGTTTGATGTTATGAAGAAGATATGCCACGGATAATATACGTTTCAGTTATAAACAATGTTTGTTCGTTATCCAACGGATCGAAATCGATCTCGCATATTCGATCATTATTTTATATCATTTGAACAAAACGTCTTAAATCCACCTGTTATGTTTTCAATAGCTTTAAATCCGTTGCTGCCAAGAAAGAGGACTTGCTTTACCATATAATGGACACTCAAATGTAAAGATAGACTCAACATGATGAACAACATTAGGCATAGTCTCGGGCTAACTTCTATTTCTACTTTGCCAATAGGAGTCGTATTCAAACTGGTAACCAAATCAATCTGAATTTAAAGGATACTATATAAAATCAGTTCACTTTGGTTTTAGCAGCAAGCTCTGTCTTTCAACGCGTAGAGTTTTCCAATCAAGTGAATGATGGTGTTTATTTCGTTTCTCAAGGCTCGTCCAATTTGTCATGGGAGGTCATTTCCTGCCTGTGAACAAACTTTGTCTCGGTCTCCAGTGTAATGGTGGCCAGCACTTGAAGGCTATCCCAAGTTGGCGCCATATTGCCAACTGTGTCTCGCATGTGTTGCGAGGACCGACGCTTGCTACCATTGCAAGTTGGGGCGTAGCCTCTCCCGTCAGAGGAGGCCATATTGCAATCTAATATGTCGAGAGCTCTCCAGATTTCAATGGGAAATGGATAGATTGGGGCCAACACGTAACTTCGAAGTACTCCGCCGTGGTCGGATGAAAGCGTTTTCTTTTTACGTATTGTGACGTGTAGTCGAAGGCAGTTCGCTAGTATTACCCATCACATATTTTAGGTTTCAATTTAGGGAACAGATCAGCAGTTATTCCCTTACATTTAAATAATATCACCACAAACAAAGCAATGAATAATCACTGATCAGTTTAGTTGCATCAGAAGCATGGACATTTACTTATACAATCATAAATATTTACCTGCAAATTGTTGATTACAATTTTTCTCTACAATGCCCTTCAAATGTTTTAGACCAGTGATATGCTCCATATAAAGACATCAACACAGCGTTAGAATTTTTAGAAACTCTATATTTGAAGTAGGAATACGCGGGAACTTCTGTGAGAAAAAGTTAGTCAAGTTTGTTGGAGTTGAGTGGCTGCAACCATCTGAGTCACTTCAGGTCTCCAATGACGTTGGAGAAGGCAGCTCACCGATGGGAGGAAGATGTCAAAGCAAGAGAGTGCGTGATGTTTTATTGTTCAATAAATCAAACTACTATTCGGCAGATATAGCTATAGAACGAACAGCCTACCGACTGTGCCTAAGAAAGGCCGGGGTTACATAATCGAATCATGGGTTAGGCGACTATTTTTTTGATGTCGGGCGTGGTTCTGATTGAGTGGCGCAATTCTCGCTTGTTCCGCTGCATAAGGGCAACTGAGAAAATATGAATGCAGCCACTCAAAATCCATTAGTTTGTTGTGCTTGGTGGGGTAAGTTGGATGAGAAAGTGCTTAATAATATGAATAGAGACAAGGACACTGATCTTGCCTGTTTGCTTGGTCCTGGAGAGGAACTCCTAATGCTAAAGGGCTAAGTTTAAGTGTGAGTTTTCTTACATACTAGAGGAATGAGGTGCTTCTTCCTGTCATCCCCACCCCTTCCGAAGGGTTGTGGCCCCTTTGCAAGGTGCCATACAGATACAGACGTCAGCCTGGCTTCTGTATCTGGATCTGTACATTATAATTAACAAATAATCTTTCACGTGTCGTATATAACAAATTTGGTTCGTTATCATAACCAGTTTTGTTAGCTACGACGTACTCTGGACACTCTAGTTTGATTTAATTCACACTTTATGGCGATGTATATTCAAACAACTGCGCTGAAGAACAGACGAACATAATTTTTAAAAAGGCTTAGTTCAAATGATTGTTCCTGACACAAAAAAGTTATCACGCAGAAAATGCAAGATCAGTTGGTAAGTGGTCGAAAGTTTGCGTCATATATAAAATATTATTTATGAACATAATTCGAGCAGATGCCAATGAAAGGTTTCGAACAATGTTACCATCATTAAGCTAAGCCCTTATAACGCACAAACAATTAATCAGATGTTTTTGATTGTTTTTTTTTTGACATAAATGACGGTACATACAAGACGGTCATATCTATAATTCTTGCAGGACATCTTGTCAGTAATGGTAGCTTACTCTTAATTAGACTATCTATGTAATCAGAATCAAGTTGCCTGATTTGACTATCCCTCAATTCTGACTAGCGGAGGAAGAAGATTCATACAATTGTTGAAATGCAGGTATTATATCGGGTACGTAATATGATTCCTTTATACCAATCACTAGATGTGAAAAATTCAAATAATTAATATTTTCATCTTACTAAGGCTGGGGAGTACGTTTTACCATACATCAAACCAGCCTATAAACATCGTTGGAAGACACTCTCTATTCTTCATTTATCAATATATCGTGACAGATAAAAACGTTTCATCGCACTAATAATTTAAAAAAATGCTGAGTAAGTCGGGTCACAAAAATTTACTCAATCATTGCAATTCATTGCTTCAACTGACAATTACTAAAAAATTCTGAGAGTAGAAGAAGGCCCACATGAGTTTGTCCATTACATTACTAACATATTGGTTGGCAAATGATGGCACAAATTATGAAACTAACTGCATTGTTAGTATGACATGTTACAGTACATATGCGCATCACCAAAGCATTTCAATATGTTATAATATATGAGTATGATAATTGCACATGTTCAAGATAGTTGGAAATTTTATTACATGAAACAGGAGAAAGTAAAATGAAAGGATCTATTGAATGAAACTAATGAATCACAAGCAATTGAGACGATAAATTGCATTATGGAAGTAAATTGTAATTCAATATTTACGTACAACATCAAACGAGTATAATTTCAAATGAATGTTTCGAAGCAAAGTCTTTGCTCATGATTGGATATTTTGCTAAGAAGAATGACAGTGAAATTAGTACAGGTTCTTAATCTACCCGGGAAGCAATTTCTAACCTCGCAAAATGCTAATAGGAATTACTGATATAATAACGTAAACAACACAATGCAATTGAAGGCATGGTCGAGTAATGAGAAAATAATAGAACGAGCGACCATTAATCCATGATAAATATCAGGA
>SDVV010042607.1:0-10326 GCA_016164225.1 Gammarus roeselii | reverse complement strand
GTTGCCACCGACGCCATCTGGAATCGTACGACAACAACATGCCTAAGCGGCGTCGGGCAGCCGTCCCAAAAGACGACAACCGTCAGACAAATGACACATGCTAAGCGGATGCTTGCGATATGCAGATGCCTTCTATAGGCAGATACCTGCTATGGATGTGTGGTCATTAGACAGCGTTTTACATTTATGACGTCCCATAAAAGTTGTTGCCCGACCGGTCGGGTGCCTCCCGACACCATCTTGGATCGTACGACAACGCGCTGCCGAGCAGCGACTGGCTGTCGTCTTAGCAGACGACAACCGGCTAACGTATTGACGCACTCTAAGCGGATACCTGCTACAGACGGATGCCCGCTAGAGGCAGACTCCTGCTAATGATGTACGGTCAAGAAAACAGCCTTATGCGCAAAACCTCTCACAATTATTCCGTGTCAGATAGGCGGTTGCGCGGCAGGTCGGTTGCCACCTGACGCCATCTGGCATCGTACAACAACACTATGCCGAAGCGGCATCGAGCTGCCGTCTTAGCACACAAACTACACACACTAAGCCGATGCCTATTATAGGCAGAAGCCTACTACCGACAGATATCTGCTATTGATGCTTGGTCATGAAGTCAGCGGTCTGCAAACAGCTTTTCACACTTGAACGCAGTTTATTACGTGTCATATCGGCTGTTGCGCGGCCGTTCGATTAACACCCGACACCATCCTGAATCGTACGACAACACCCTCCCGAGAGGCGTCGAGCTGCCGTCTCAGCAGACGACAGACTGCTAACAAATGACAACAAGCTAACCGATACGATAGGGTACAAAAGGAAGTGTCGCGAGCCATATTGTATCCTCGTAATTTGGTTATTATAAGTACGAAAAACAAAGCTTTTGAACAAGGATAGATTGTTTAGAGCACCATTTCAAGCAAGACTTCTAAACGATGATTGTTCTTTTAAAGTATCATTTGAAGTAAATGTTCTGAACGATGATAGCTTATTCAGAGCATTCTTTCTAGCAAGTATATTGTACGATGATAGCTCGTTTAGAGCATCATTTGAAACAAGTCTCCTAAACGATGATAGCTCGTTTAGAGTATCATTTGATACGAGTAATTTGAACGGGGACAGCTCGTTTATGGCATAATTTTAAGCAAGACTTCCAAACAATGAGAGCTCATTTAGAGCATCTTTTAAAACAAATAGTTCATATCAAGTATACTGAACAATGATAGTTCGTTTAGAGCATCATGTACTGTAAGTCTGCTGAACGAGGATAGCTCATTTGAATCATCATTCTATGCAAGCCTTCGTTGCGATGATATCTTGCTTAGAGCATCACTCTAAGCAAATCTTTGGACCGAGAGTCTTCTGAGCTTTATAGCTCGTTTAGAGCATCACGTAAAACAAACCATCTGAACCAGATGATCAGGTGTCACCTATGACGTCCCGAGCATCAAAAGTCAGTGACGCTCTAAAAACTCAACAACATAAATTGGCTTCTCATCGACATTGGATTCATTTCAACCATGTGCGTATTATCGCCCCAAAATCTTTACGGACGCTAACAGTGCTTGACACTAAAATCCAATACTAACAGTGGTTTTCGGGTCTACATTGTATGCCTCATTGCAATGAACTACATTCGGCACATATTTGCATTGTTAAATGCCTCATATTGAATTTACTGGTAACACACCAATTATTTGCACTCGTACGTACATTCTTTTGTGTTATGTGACTGTAAGCGTACATTTGGATCAGAACATCCTTTCATACTTGTCTCTGCAAGGCTACAGTAACTATGTTCAAAATCACCCCAGCGCCAGGCGAGCGATCGCGAGTCACCGGATGGCTCCTCAAACCCAGAGATCCCTCTGATGACCGCGTGCCAGGCTCACAAGGTACCTCTCCACTGCCCAACGATGGCAGACAGACCGAATGCCTAAGGTACTCCAGCTGTTTGAAGGTCACGTATACTGGACAGATGGGTGCAGCATAGGCTTATCAGCCATGAATGTGCCTCCAGACAGTCCTACCTTAGAGTCGTTTAGGAACAAATATCGTGCAATGAGACACAGCCCTGTCCGGTGGACCTGACGAGCACAACGTCCGGAGGTCCACTCCTAGTCTGCCTCCGTCAACTTCTACAAAAAGCATTCAACCCAGCTCCTTAAATGTGTCTTTGCGGTCGAGTAACAAACCAATCGAGGGGTGACTGTCAAAGATGACGGATTGTTCAATCTGGAACGTATTCCAGATGCACTCCCGAAGCTCACCAATCAAATTGATGACGCCCTGCCCACCGATTCGGCCCTAAAGGAACTCGACTCATGGTCGACTGCGGACTTTGCTCTTACATCAGGCTGCCATAGAATCGGGGTCCTGAGGGAATTCACTGATGCGCCGATCTTCTCCCCAATGGCTCACTTCGAGACCACAAGGGCAAGATCGCTTTTCCTTCCCAGCCCATCACTACAAAAGTACGTAAGAAGGATCTACAGCTTCACGCTCAGGTCACTCAGAACCTGCCCGACAATATCCTTAGCGCGTCACTGACTGGTATTCTTGCTTGCCTCCGTGTTCCCATCGTAACAGATGGCACGCAAGTGACCCCACAGTCACTGCATTGTTTGTCGGAGCGCTCCACAGGCTCCATTCACAAACTGTTGTCGGGATCCCGGATCGAAGCGCCTCAGTGACGTTATAAAATTCGCCTTCAGACTCTGGACAAGCTTGCTCCGGAGTCTATTCAGGCAGCCGTTCTAGCAGGATCGATTTCTCAACCTCAACCCCTCACCGACGGGGCGATCTGGAATGCTTTCCTGGCGCATGAAACCATACAAAGCAGGACAAAGGTGCTCTGATTTGAGACCCCTTTCATTTCAGGTTTTGTGGCCCCTGCACTGCCGGTGGCACAAAAGCCTCAGCAATTATAGAAGAGTGTTGCGCGAGGTTCGGCCAGAGCGGTCGACAAGCATCTTCCAGTGACTGCCATGCGTTCCAGCGGAGTGACCTGCAACCCCAAGAGAAGCATGGGGACCCCAGTACCCCACATACAGGTTCGGGGGCCCGCCCCTCCACTGCCCCAAAAGACCAGGGAAGGGGTCAAAGTGGTCGAGGGAAAGAAGGATGCGGAGGGGGTTGGGGAGGCTCAGCAGCCAAACGACCCCCTCCTCTCCTGGCCCAAGTCCTCATGTGACTACGGAAAGAGGGACCCCTCTCATTCCCGTCAGTATTGACGCTTTTCCGGTGGCCTTCAGGAGTCGCCCAGCACACGGGAACGAGGCAACGCCTTTGGTCAAATGCATTATTTCCCAAGGCCTCTCTTGGAGACAGGCGCCACGACCCACTCCTCTCGATTACTCTGCCTCTCCCCAACAACCCGAGGACGTTTTCAAACTACTCGGGATAGATTTCCTGCGGAAAGCCATAGTTAAGGCGGTGCCCAGGCAACCGGCCTTCGTGTCTCGCGTTCCTACGGTTCACAAGCCCTCGGGAGGGGATCGCTTGGGGATCGACCTCTCCAGGCTAAACAAATACATCCCGGTAACTATTTTCCGGACGTCCAACCCGCAAAAAATACGAGCCGTGCTGAAGCATCCTCTCTTGTTCACCAAGTTGGACATTAAAGACGGTTATCCGCACGTCCCAATTCATCCCAGGCTCCGAAAGTACCTGGCTCCCAAACTACGAGACCAGCTGTACCTTTTCTCGGCCCTTCCATTCGGCCCTATCCTGGGACCAAAAACTTATACGGCGGTCGCGAAATTACCCCTTCGCTTACCCCACCAGCAAGGGATAGACGCGCCCTTCTACATCGACGACTGGCTGTTCTGGGCTCCGATAGCACATCAGTGCCGCCTCAACACCCAGTCGACCAGCGCCCTTATCCTCAAGCTACGCTTCCACGTCCACCTGGTGGAGTCTATTTCGGAACCAGTCCAGCAGATCGACTTCCTGGGAGTGACTCTCAATGAAGACGTCGGGTCCATCGCCCCGACCTCACAGCACATCGACCGTTGCAGCGACATGGCCACGGTTATACTATCCCATGGAACTTTCTCGCTTCAACAGCATCTGAGTTTCCTCGGCCTAATAATTCATTTCACGCCTTAATTTCTTCATGCTCGTCTCTGCTTCAACGAGATGGTCCAGCGCTCCCAATAATTTTTACCGCTTTGTAGTACAGCACTGGCGCAACGATTCCTTCCTCCATTCCCACGTACGATGTGTGCAGCCTCCACCGGAGCATCTTCTATGGACGGACGCACGAAGCGTGGGGGGGCCGTATGCTGCAGCAACCAGCAGCCGTAAGGTCTCTGGTCAGCAGTGGAATGCAAACTCCATATTACGCCGAAGGAGTCGCTAGCCATCCTCCGTGCTCTGCAGACAAGAACTCATTGGCACCACACCACAGTCAGAGTGTTATCAGACAACATGGTAGCTGTAGCCATGATCAATCACTCGGGCTCCAGCAAAGCGCCGGCGTTACAGAAGATCGGAGCCAGCTCCTTAGGATTCTCCATCATCGTCACCTATCTCTTCTTGCGACCTACTTTCCAGGATCGGAGAACGTCTGGGCCGATCAACTCTCACGTTCCCAACCAGTCGAGACGGAGTGGATGCTGACGCCTCAATGCTTTGTCCACTTCTCAACCCTGCACGGCGCCATGCAAATAGACCTCTTAGCACACCGAGGAAACCACAAGCTCCCACTCACCCGCGATCAGCTTTAGAGAATTCTCTCCAGTCCGATTGGAATCAGTAGACAGAAGTAAACTTCTTCTCTACATGCAACCTGATTCCCCAGGGGCTCCGCAAGCTCGAACGCACCGCTACAGCTGCGTCCTCGTAGTGCCCGACCACCCCAACGCACTGTAGGGGCCCCAGGTCGTCACATCCTTCCGCGAGGTTTCGCTCGCTCTCGACGTGTCCCAGTGCGTCGAGGGTTAGGAAGTGCCTTTCAATTCACGACCCTTCTCTCGTTATCTCGCATTCGATTTCTAATAAGAGTCCTCACGATCAAATTCAATCGATCGCTGACAGACACTTTGGTTAACACGCACAGACCATCTATTCAACGTCAATACCAAAGTGTCTGGGCTCGCTTCCAAGCGTGGCTGCTTGCCACAAAAGTGCAGTCCATCACCCAGACCACCCTCTTGACGTTCCTGCACTATACCGGCAAGCAGAGGCAGCTCAACCCGCGCACCGTTTTGGTTTACAGAAATGCGCTTCATATGCCTCTCCTGCAATGGTTGGAGTCACGACCTAAGAGTCGATCTTTAAGGAACTGACGAGGGCTCAGTTTCGCTTAAATCTTCCGCAAAGGCGTTTCGTTCTACAGTCGAGGCTGGAACCGGTCCTTGACATGCTCGCCTCTCCTCGCTTCGATACTCAGACGGAGTCAGTATTGGCATTCTTTCTAAATGCTCTCTTCCTCGTCGCCTTTGCGACGGCAAACAGGGTATCTGAGATTGCAGTCATGGCACGCACAGGACCACATTTCGCTAGGAACCCGCCATGCACGCTCGTGCTGACCGTCGACAAGTTTCTGTACAAAAACTAGACCAGCACTCACTCGCCAACGCTCATCTCTATCGCCTCACTGCTACCGGACGGCCGGGCGCACGCCCTGTACTCCATGACTGCTCTCAAAGCCTACGTAACACGGTGTCCGTCATACGCTGACTTTTTGTTCATCCATCCTACTTCAGGCAAGCCGCTTAAGGCGTCATCGGTGGGGCACTACATCTGCTCGCATATCAATGAGGCCACACTGAACGCTTTCACTAAAGCTCACAACGTCAGAAGTATTCCTCGTCTCTCGCTTGGACGCGTGGGGTCCCTCTCCCAGACATCATATCCAAGAAGTTCTGGAAATCACCCCACGCGTTCGTACACAAGTACCTATTTACAGTGGGGAAGCCTACTCAACCTTGTGTCTTATTAGGTACCAGGTGGATAAGCCTTCTCGTTTCCAATGTACATGACAATCCCGTCAGCTAATGCCAGAAACTTCGCTACGTATTATAGAATACATACACAACTATCTTACCATATCGTTCGAACTGACTCAACGATAAGACTTCAGGTCATGAATTACGTCGGAGTATTGGGTATGTAATTACTTTATCCTACTCAAGGTACTACAACGTTACCATAGTAGCTATTGTACACACTGTCGATATGGATATAATTAAGATTATATTGCCATTACCTGATCGTTCATTCACTCTCATACTGGTAGGCAATAGGTATGGATTACGGACTTCTCATTTGGTCGGTCAAAACTTGAGCCCCGCAGATTATTTTAGCCGCTATGAGTGAACAAGATTTATTGCCGTCGGCACTACGCAATTATTTGTATTTGCCTATACTTTAAGAGTATTTGGGCGCTCGAACTAGAGGCCCGCATATTATTTTGCCGATAGGAGCCACTTTATTTGCTGTTGTTGGTACTGAGCAATACCTTATTTGCCTATAATTACAGTCATTCCTCCATTCATCCAAATGTGTTATCATTTCTTACACGACAAGCGCTTCTTTGAACCCACTTTTTAAGATGCATCCGATCCACCCAATTTCTGTACTTTTCTGGCAAACGCCAGCTTGCGCTACATGATGGTATTTTCTATACTAACACTATGGCTCTTACGGATGGAAGAGAATATAACTTTTGTTATCTCGATTCTCTCGATGAAAAGCTGTTACTCTGTAATGTACTAAGAGCCATATGGTCTCCACCTCCCCCTGCTCTCTTAAAGAAACAACGGTTACAATAAGGTTTTCCTTTACATCACAGTCCAGAAAATCTGTATCCCCTGCTTCCTTGAAGCCCCCACGCTGGCAGTCCCCTCAGTTTTTCTGACAGGAAGCCGTTTTTCACCAGCCCTCACGAATGCCGAGGTATGGTAGCCCTCACTTATATAGGGCGGGAGAGTGTTCGGATCGTTGATAAAGTCGCAAGACATATAGGACCCCGAATATCGACGACATAGTCGCAAGACATAGATACGCCGATTTCGGCGGAAAAGTCGAACACATAAGAAATCGAGAAAATTCGAAGAAAACAGTGATTTTTTTGTAATTTTATTCGAATAATGCTGACGGACATTAAAAAGCTGTAAACGGTCGGAAACTTCTTCCGACGAATATTATCAAGATTCTCTCAGAAATCGTCTCTGTAATGTTTCATCATCAAGATTCTTTTGAATAAAAGCAAAAGCGCATGCTAACACGATGGCTCTTACTACATTACAGAGAAATAGCTTTTTATCGAGAGAATCGAGATAACAAAAGTTATATTGTATGCACTATTGTCTCAGTCAGAATTCACCGTACATAGATAATTACTCCAACATTGTCGATGAAAACTAACTTTTAGAAGGTGGACGTCTTCCAATCACACGCAATATATACTTCGGCATATTTATTAATCTAGAGTATGATGAGATTGGTTGCGAAGTTTTAGGATGGTACTGTTGTCCTTTTATATAACTCAATCCAAATTCAATCTCGGAAGGTCCATAACGTGTTACACTCATTCTTTGACGAGCGTTAGTCACTACTCCCACAACAACCATCTGGCATCATTCTTCAAGTGTGTCTCTTTAACGTCTGCTGATGTGCCCACTCCATCTAAATAAAACAATTACTCCTTCCTATCCCGTGACTGTCCCCTCAAGTCCCCATGGATGTCCCTCACCACTGTATTCGTACTCTAAAACCTTCTTTATCCCGTGACTGTCCCTAGCCCCTGTGGATGTCTCCCAACCACCATTATCCTCACATCTCATCGCTCCCCAAGCTGAAAACTTTCCTCAAAACCTCCTTGCAGGCTAAGTGCTCTACATTTTGAGGGTAGCTCTTTTCAAGCTACATTAATTTGGCCACGTTGTTGATAGTTTTGCCAAGCCTCAAAGTTCCTTGACAGATGACCAAACTTGGTGATCATTTGCCTTTTTTTTAGGCTGTTATCTTTTAATCGTTTTCTTTCCACCCTACGCAAATTCCCTGTGCTATGGGATTCTTCAGATTAGTATTCCCTGCAGGCATGCACCGGACATATATAATTCAGTCCGCGAGGAAAAAATTCTTTGAGCAACTACTCGGGCCTGAACGGTAAACTAAGCGAAAAGTTTTTGAGGACATGAACAACTTTCTAAATGCTTGCGGCTAGAAAGTTTTTGCTTGTTGCATGATGGATGCGAAGGTCTGCACTTTCCTGAATTTTGTGCAAGAGGCACGTTCCTCACAAAGGAACGGGGAAAGAAAAGATGCTGTCTTCATATGCTGCGGGAAATTCTTACCCAGGAATAGTTTTGCCCAAAGCAATTAAACACAAGGAAAAAGTTTCTGAGATTACGTACAATCGTAAACGACAAGAAGGGGAGGTAGTGAGAGATCTCGTGGTAAATATAAGGAAAATTGCCATGAAGATGTGTTACCTGAGTTGTAGTCCTTGAAAATGATGGCAATTATATTGACTTTGTCTATACACAATCAATCAATATGCCTTTGGAATGTTTAATCAAACCAACCCATTGTTGTGGTTTCAAAGCATTCGACCTTCAATTAGCTCGTGTCGAGAGGCTGAGGCCTCTAATAGGGATTAGTGGGAGGAAGATAACCGCTTTCCTCTCCCGTTGACGACGAATATGTGAACCAAATAATGCAGTTGCCATTGGACTTGACAGGGTATTCTCGGCTAGGTTGAAGATATTCTTCCCGTTGAGTCTAATCTAAGAAGAATCGTTCATCGAATCCATTGTTCTGATTTATAAATCGATGTTCCTCGGTAGGCATTTTTTAGCACACCATCCAAGTAAGCTATGTCTACTTTATCGGTGTGCATAGGTAGGCAATTTTTTAGCACACCATCCAAGTAATCAATCCCTACTTCATCGGTGTGCCTCGGTAGGCCTTTTTTAGCACACCGTCCAAGTGAGCTATTCCTTCTTTTGAAATAGAGGCCTCAATTTTAATTAAGAAATAATTGTCTCCTGTGTTAATAGCCAGCAAAAGTGAAAAATTAGCATTGAAATGAACACCTGCACAAACTCCCGCGGAAGTCAATTAGTGACGGAGACAAACTTTTATGGATTACGTCTTGTCGTTAACGTGTTAAGGGTGATGATTAGAGGACGTGTTAGGAGTGATGATGAGAGGATATGTTAGGAGTGGTGATGAGAGGACGTGTTAGGAGTGATGATTGGAGGACGTGTTAGGAGGGGTGATGAGAGAATGTGTTGGAAGTGATAATGAGAGGACCGTGTTAGGAGTGATGAAAGGACGTGTTAGGAGTTATGATGAGAGAAGGTGTTAGGAGTGATAATGAGAGGACGTGTTAGGAGTGATGATGAGAGTATGTGTTACGAGTGATTATGACAGGACGTGTTAGGAGTGATGATGAGAGGATGCCACGAGTGATTATCAGAGGATCGTATTCTGAGTGATGAGAGGACGTGTTAGGAGTTATGACGAGAGGACATGTTAGAAGTGATGATGAGAGGACATGTTGGGAGTGATGATGATAGGGCGTGTTAGGAGTGATGGTGAGAGGACGGAGAGAGTGATAATGAGGGGGAGTGTTAGGAGTGATGGTGAGAGGACGGGGAGGGTGATGATGATAGGGGGTGTAAGGAGTGATGATGGGAAGACGGAGAGAGTGAGGATGAGAGGGAGTGTTAGGGGTGATGGTGAGAGGACGGAGAGGGTGATGATCAGAGGACGTGTTAGGATTGATAACGAGAGGACGGTGAGGGTGATGATGAGAGGGCATGTTAGGAGTGAAGACGAGAAGACAAAAAGGGTGATGATGAGAGGGCGTGTTAGGAGTGATGATGAGAGGACGGAGAGGGTGATGATGAGAGGGCGTGTTAGAAGTAATGATGAGAGGACGGAGAGGGTGATGATGAGAGGGCGTATTAGGATTGATGACGAGAGGACGAAAAGGGTGATGACGAGAGGACGAAAAGGGTGATGATGAGAGGGCGTGTTAGGAGTGATGGTGAGAGGACGGAGAGGGTGATGATGAGAGGGTGTGTTAGGAGTGATGGTGAGAGTACGGAGAGGGTGATGATGAGAGGGCGTGTTAGGAGTGATGGTGAGCGGACGGAAAGGATTATGATGAAAGGGTGTGTTAGGAGTGATGATGAGAGAACGGAGAGGGTGATGATGTGAGGGCGTGTTAGGAGTGATGATGAGAGAACGTGATAGGAGTGATGATGAGAGGCGTGTTAGGAGTGATGGTGAGAGGACGGAGAGGGTGATGATGAGAGGACGTGGTAGGAGTGATGGTGATAGTGTGTTAGGAGTGATGGTGAGAGG
>SDVV010042606.1:0-10326 GCA_016164225.1 Gammarus roeselii | reverse complement strand
ATGAGTAAATTGTACTTAAACAACCAAACCGCGTAGCTGTAAATATTGTGTTGCGTTGCTGTCGGAGCTGAATTTGCCCGTGCAGCCACTGACCATGTACTAATCTTGATGCTACCTGTACTTACTATGGTGCGTATATATACTCTTCAAATTCAAAAGGATTGGAAGCGGAGGTCCGTTTCGAGTAAGCGTTTTTTCTTTTGCGCACCAGCGTGCGTCTGACATTGCTAAAATTTTCACTCTTTCTAACGTTAAAAGCGTTGTTTTGTATTTTCCTCGCACACCTAGGCGTGCGAGCCTATTGGAATCAATGATCATCGAGCCCTACGGGGGAGCCTATTATGACTCACGTTGAGGCTCTGGTGGAAATGAGGCCCAAATCAAATCAAAAAAATATAGATCATTAACACTTTATTTTAGTATTTTATTATTTCTTCTTGCTTGGGCTCTATTATTTTTCTCTGCTCTTTTTTTATGGTGATAAATTTTGCATTGGTTATTTTTATTATATGCTTCGAGGTTGGTTGGGACAAGGTGACCCAGGGAGAGGAGTTACTCGTGGGGTCCGCGGGACTCGGGGACCCGGGGTTTCGGGAACCCGGGGGACTTGGGAGACCAGGTGGATTTGGGGTGGTCCACTTGGATCTTTCTGGGGCCCTTTGGGACACCCTTGAGACCCTTTGGGACACCCTTGAGACCCTTTGGGAGCCTTTTGAGAAACTGTGGGACCCTATAGAGGCCCCTCTGAATCCTGGAACCACTGTTACCCCCTCGCAGCGCTGGGAAACCCATTCACAGAAAAACGTTTATGTGAGATGCTTGAGTTGAACAATTAACCATTACAGTCCGCGGATTGCAGGCGCAAGGGGCGAGGGTCGCGTCGAGGCTGGTTGAGGTGCGTCGAGATCAGTCGAAAAATGTTGAGGCGAGTCGGATTGGGCGCGACGCGCCGGAACTGGCCGAAATGATTCGAGACAAGCCGAGATGGGCTGAGACGAGGGGTTTCGGGGGACTCTGGGAGCTCGGTAAGACCCGGGGGACATGGGTCACCCTCCGGGATTCATCGGGCTCTTCTGCGACTCGAGGGACCAATGCCCCCCCCTCCCCTCCGCCCTATCCCCTTAAACAATCAGTGCGAAATCAATAATCTGGGCAGTTTTTTTGCCCATGACGAACCTGCGCTTGCTTTCTTTTTCACGATCCATAATATTATAACGCTGGAGTATTTGTGCGGGAGTTCGTATTGGTGATTCTGTGAGTGGGTATTTTTTCTTCAGTCTGTGTTCGCTCACGCGTCCACGGACCATATGCAGTTTACGGGGTTGACCTGGACTGCGCAGCTATAAAACCTTTTGACGCGGTGCGGTTGGAGTCTATCTAATCAGTGAAGCCATAAACCTTGTACCTGTTTCAACGATGCTGTCTGTGCGCACTGTCGCGCGTGCATGTTATTCTTGGAGTTCTTAGTGGTTGGAGGCGGGGATTCGTTTTGTACTAAAAAACAAATTGACTGCGTGGCTGTAAACATTGTGTTGCGTTGCTGCCGGAGCCGGCTTTGTCCGCGTAGCCGTGAACCTTTTGCCAATTTCGACGATACTATCTGTGCGCACGTGGCGTGTGGACATAATAAACATGAGGTTCTGAAGAGTTGGAGGCAAGGATTCGTTTCGTTTCATCTGAGTCTTTATCTTAACTAAATAAGTGAATGTATTTATACAACTAAACTGTAAATATTGAGTTGCGTTGCTGTCGGAGGTGAATTGGCCCGTGTAGCCACTGACCTTGTTCTATTCTCGACGTTGCTACCTGTACGCACTATGGTGCGTACATATCATTCTTTAAGTTGTAAAGGATTGGAAGCGGAGGTCCGTTTCGAGTAAGCGTTTTTTCATTTGCGCACCTGCGTGCGTGTGACATTGCTAAAATTTTCACTTTTTTTCTAACGTTAAAAGCGTTCTTTTGTTTTTTCCTCGCACACTTAGGCGTGCGAGCCTACTAGAATCAATGATCATCGAGCCCTACGGGGGCGAGCCTATTATGACTCAAGTTAAGGCTCTGGTGGAAATGGGGCTCAAATCAAATTTACGGGTTGACCTGGACTGCGTAGCTATAAACCATGTGACGCGTTGTGGTTGGAGTTGATCTAATCCGTGAAGCCATAGACCTTGTACCAATTTCGACGATACAATCTGTGCGCACTGGCACGCGTGCATAATACTCTTGGAGTTCTGAGTGGATGGGGCGGGGATTTGTTTTGTCTGAGTCTTTATCTTACCTGAATAACTAAATTGTACCTCTACTTAACTAGACCGCGTAGCTGTAAACCTTGCATTGTGTTGCTGTCGGAGCTGACTTTGTCCGTGTAGCCGTAAACGTTGTACCAGGTTTACGGCTACACGGACTCCATTTGGGAGGGACCAGCGTCCCTTCCAGAGTGCCAATGGAAGGGACGTCGGCCTCTCCAAGATGACCAGCGCCACCTCAGCAGCAGGAGACGACCGGAGAGACAACCGCATCGACGAGTTGACCAAGAACGTCCAGGAAATATTGAATCTGCTAAACCAAGCGACCGGCAACAGGAAGCGGAAGCGGAAGTTTTCGCTGCAGAACCTAGCACAATTGACGACCGTTCAACGAGACTCGAGGGTCATGTCAAGACAGTTTTTCTTCGTATCCACGAACTAGTAAAGAACCAACTAACTAAAGAACCCGCAACTTACCTCTACGTCTGACGACAACTTCGACAACTTTTCACCCTGCAAGGACCCCAACCGAGCTTCAGAATCTGCAAAGAGCAAGCAAAACACGCCATTCAATGAACACAACTTGTTCAACAATAATCATACCTTTTCCGAACACCTGAAGATCACGTTCGACGCCAACGACAGACCAGACATTTGTCCATACACTCAGCGAAAAGAGCTGGGCTCTTTCACTGTCCGCCCAGTCCTAAGCGTCACCACCAGCGGCGACGAAGGCTTTGCCATCAGAGTAGACACAAAACTTCAAAGTGACACGATTCTCTCCAAAACAGACTTTGTGGAAATCCATGCAAAATAGTTCCACACCCGACTTTCTGTACGAGTTCAGGTTTGATCTACGTTGAAGATATCCCGAAGTAGGAAATCGAGGAATACATCGTTGGACTTGTTCGATACGAAAACTGCTTTGTCGAAGCAGGGGTCGCACAGAGGATCACACTAAGGAGAGAGACTACCACAGCCCTAATGCTAAAATTCAGCTGCCCTACTCCACCAGAATATCTAGACATTCCCTTCTGCACCACCAAAATCAAAGTTACACCATTTGAGAGACGTACGATGCGATGTTATAAATGCCACAAATACGGACACACGAGAGGACACTGTAGTAGTAAACAAAGATCCTCATCCTGCTCCCAGGAAGACCACGACTAACGGGAAGATCCCCAGTCGTGCCAGTCCGATGAACAGCACTGTTTTTTATTGCAAAGTAGACGGACACCCCACCGGACACAGAGATTGCCCAGAGGAGGAGACGGAAAGAGCGATCCTCCAATACCAGACAGCTCACGGGGTCGGGTGACGAGAGGTTGTAGTCTCGATGCGCTCTTCCCAGAATGACCCTCCTACCCGGGAGAAGAGACCGGCACCATTTCCCACCCACTTCCTCATAACGTCCAACGAAAGGGGTGCAAGCAAAGTTGCACGTATAACTAATCTATTTATAATGATGAAGTCACTCACCGAACAACTAGGAGGTAAACCGAAAGAAATTCAACGACAGGGAAATAAATATCTGGCCTACGTCGTGAAACGTGAGCAAAGTAACGCTATAGAAAAAATTACCCACATGAACAAACTCAAACTTACAGTTTAAATACATCCGTACTTCAACGATACCAAACGAATTATATACACCTCCCGTTACATTCTTACAACCGATCTCGGTGCTTTGCTGTAGGTCCAGCTGAAGATTACGGAGTTACCGAAGAAGCCCTCAGTGACGGCGAGAACGGAGGGAGCTGCTACCACTCCTCTACACCAGACCATCTGCAACTGCAATAAACCTGCTCTTCATATTTGTTTTAGGTTAAACTCACTTGATAACCGTTGTTTAGTGAGATTTGTATGTACTAGGCCTACTCTGTACCCGCGCTAGAGTCACTCTTTTAAAATTGTTAAATTTAATTTACATGTCAAATTTTCTTTGTAGCCGCATCAAATTTGCTTGGTGCCTATGTCAAATTTACTTTGTTACTTTGTTACTCTGTTACTTTGCTAGACCAACTCCAACTGTGTTTAAACCCACTGTGACCGCGTTTAAACTGCTTCGAATCCAAGTTTAACCTACTCATAATCTACGCGTCACCTAGTTCCACTCTTCGACCGCCCTACGGGGGAATCTGCATTAACTTCGCGTTGGGACTCCGGTGGAACATGGAAGCAAATAATAAATATGTACCGAAGTCCGTCAAGCAACATGGATAAAATCAATTAACGCAAGTTCAACTGCATTCCAAATTACCTTCCCAGGACACGACGCACCGGAATTCATAGAAATCCAGGGCGAACAGGGAAAAACAAAAACTTACCCAGTGACGACATGGCCTGCAATGTGAAAAAATACCTGGAATACGGCCACGTCATCAAATACTGCCAGCCATACATACCCCAACGCTGTAAGAGGTGCGCCTGCGAGCATGACCGAAAGGACTGCACAGCCCGCCAACCTAAAGGCTACCTCTGCTCATGCCTCCACGAGGCAGGTGACCGCGACTGCCCAAAGCAGATGGACCAAAAAGCAATGACAATCATACAAAACGGCCGCAGAGTCACACGAAAACATGCCATCCAAATCTTTTATGACGAAAACCCAAATTGACGTAATTTAAATTACGTCAAAGCAGTTAAATCTGCAACTAAGTCTACCCCATCGGACAATATTCACGTATAGTTAACACAAACTTCTACCATGACCTCAAAATCCCTCTCCAGTACTAACAATTCCACAACCAGCCCAGCGACTGCCCTCGTAGTAGAGGCGGTCGCCCTTGCAACGAATCCACCAGTGCCCAGGAAAGCACTGCGATGGATGCTGCCTCGGTTGACCACGAGAAGAGGTCCAAGAACCCGAAAATCAAAAGGCTAAGAGACGATAATTCCTCCGACGACGACCGCGGGATACGCGACACCCTCTCGCCATAAGCTACAATATGCAATTAACCACACTCATGAAACCTCACCCGGGTCGGACCGAGTGCACATCAACATGATCATACACCTTCCTGACATCGCTCTCTAGCACCTACTAACTGTGCTCAATACGTTGTATTCAAATTCAGCCTTTCCCAACCGATGTCGGGAATCGTAATTATCCCGATACCCAAACCAGGAAAATGTCACAGCGACCCACATAACTATCGTCCCATTGCCCTAACTAGCGTCCTATGTAAGACTATGGAAATAATTATAAACTCACGCCTAGTCGACTACCTTGAAATGCATGCAGGCCTTGACAACATCCAGTGCGGTGGCCGTAAGCGCCACCCCTCAACGGAGCACCTCGTACGATTAGAATCAGACATTAGACAGGCCTTCGTCCGAAGAGAACATGTGGTTTCCATATTTTTCGACGTTGAAAAAGCATACGACACAACGTGGAAATCCGGGATCATAAAGGATCTCCACCGTGAAGGTTTGAGAGGTCGGCTGCCACTTCTCATCCACCAATTTCTACAAAATCGTACCTTCAGGGTCAAGGTTGGCGACACTCAGTCTCCGTCATATCCGCAAGAAATGGGCATCCCCCAAGGAAGCGTCCTCAGTGTCACTCTTTTTATCCTCAAAATCGATCAGTTAGCCGACATTCTTCTACGAGACGGAAGCCTGCTCTCATCACTATACGTGGACGACCTACAAATAAGCTACAGACACCCTAGCCTCATAACAATTCAGCATGAACTCCAGAAGTGCCTAAACCTAGTCGGGAACTGGGCTTCCCTAAACAGATTCCGATTCTCGCCCTCTAAAACTAAAAGCATGCACTTTATCCTTGTGCCAGGTTTACACCTGAAACCAGCACTAATCTTTAGCATACGAAGAAACGATCAAATTCCTGGGTCTAATGTGGGACACTAAACTCACTTGGTGACCCCACATCACAGCCCTGGCAACTCGCTAGAAAAGGTCGACAGGACTTATCCAATCGGTAACATCCCTGAAGTTCGGTGCCGACATGGACACCGGAATGACGTTGTTCATAGCAATAATACGATAGCACATGGACTACGAGTAGTATATATGTAGTCCAGAATCGCTTTCTGGAGTCATTTTGGTGGGCGGGGTAGGGCGCGATGCATGGAACTTGACTCAACCGGTCCGTACGGGGGTTAGCGCAGAAACGGGGAGCGGGGGGCGGAGGGTACCGGAACTGGTTTGATGCCCGAGTCAGCAAACGGACGGGGGGAGGGGGGTGGGAGACGGAAGGGGAACGGCGGGATGGAAACAGGCTTGCGGCCTTGATTGGCAAGGTTTACGTTATGAACATTTTAATTTGAACTGTATTTTGATAGATATTGTATTTATATGTACGTTTTTCTTCTTTACATTGTTGTAGTGGAGTACAGTTGGACACTAACTGTTGCTCATTATATATATTTATTCGGTTCTGGTAGGATTAGTGTTATCCCAAATTTCTGGTGGGGGCGGGGCGTAGGGATCTCCTAGGCAAAAAGTTGGATACACTCCTGGAAGATTATGTGAGTTTGCTCTTACCTGTTCCTCGTCTGATAAATTTGTTTCCGTGTCACGTTTGCTACGTTGTGAGTGTATATTTCGTTATATATTTATGTATGGATTATATTTGTATATTTTGTATGTGAACATATACGTGTGTTTTCTTACCTAGTTGTGGTATATATGACTCATTCAATACTTGGTTGGTGGGTTCGTAGCGAAGGGGGCTTGGGATATTTGTATATGTTTTGTTCATTTATCACTATATATTCTTTTATAGGATTAGTATGGTAGGTATGTCTTATAACTCAATTTGCAGCCTTAGTGTACGAATGGCCCTGTTTGTACCAGCCTGAAGGTAGGATTGCAGGCAAGATTCTGTGTGTCCCACATATTTATTTCATATGTATATACTATCTATGGGATTAGTATGGATTATTAGTATGATTATTGGCGAGTTTAGGTATGTATTGTGGGATGATGCAGCACCTACGGTCGAGAATCTAGCTACCCCATATTGCATTACCCAGTTTTGAAACAGTTATATCAGTGTTCCATTGACGTGTTTTTCCAATAGCAAAAATACCTGAACGATATGGATTAACTGTAAGTTACAATATTACGTTATATATACTTAGTAATGATCAATTGATTTATGTTGAATTTTTACTGTTTCGGAATTTCGATCAGTTAACTCATAAAGTTTTAGGCATTTTATGGTATTTAGGCTTGAAGCATCCATGTAGCAAGCTATTTCAGGCATAATTGCTTGGTCGTTGCATCATTGTGGTAGTTTTATATGTATATATGACACATCTGTTACGATTAAACCGTGGTTACTTTAGTTAAAGAGATGTTAATTCAACCCTTTTATGGACTAATGTTGAGGCTAATTTCATTAGATTTTTGTATGTACTATACCGTATTTACTATAGGTTTCAGTTGTGCCGCCTGCATGTCTTGGTATCTATACAAATTTCTTGTTTGTTTGGTTACATGCTTGTTCATTCTCATTCATCACGTTTTTAATGTATGTTTTGGGTATGGTAGAGAATTAATCTTCTTGCTTTGTTCTATCTCGTGAGTTTAGTATAGGTCTTTCAGTTTTGTAGCTTCTCTGTTGAATTTCCATCTTCAATGCAATCTGCTGGTTATTTATACAATTTAGAATATATTACGTTTGTGTCTACAATATAGAGCATTATTTCATGTCTAATTTAGTTACATTTTGTTCATTTATAGTGATTTATATATCTTCTTTCATCCTGTTACAATATTTGACGTGTTTATTATAGATATAGAACAGACGATTTGTTACAAATTGGTCTTACTGTTAGCGTATTGTATATTTATTGTACGACCATTCTTAATTATTTAGGAGGAGTTAGACTGTCCCCTAGGCAAAAGCTCATTCTGCTTATGCTTGTTTGTGTAAATGGACCGATTTATTAGTATGGATACCATAATGTATTACAATTTTTATGTGAATTATAGCAGAGTAGAGAAACTTATTTTTTTTAAATATGTTCCTGATGTTATGTTTTTTTTTCCACGAGAATCATAGGAATGTATGTTTAAGAGGTGTAAGTCCGTACTGCATCTTTGTGGAATTTTCGTCATTGATCCCTAGCAAATGTGTAGTTTAACGTTTAGATGATAATTTTCTGGATGGATGGGTCCTAGTGTAGAGATGGTTTATACTCTTTGGTTGTCATTTTGGACTTCATCCATGTTCAACGTGAATCATGTACGTTCTTGTAGACGTTGATCTTGAGTTTCCTGGGCTTGTAGCGTTTTACTTGAGTCATCAGTAAACAGAACCCAAGCTTTTTATGGCCACACACTCTCCGAGACTCATTCTTGACCACTGTACATGTGTGAAGATTTTGGTGATGTCCAGGATGTATCTTTATTCGAGGCTGTTCAGAGACGATGGGTTAACAGATGTGAGATACGTCTGTGGCATCGTATCATGGCTGTAAGTTACCTCTAAATTTGTTATATATCAGTGGTAGATTGCTGAGAAGTGACCTAGTAAATCATTATAGAGTTCATTTTTATGTCACAGTAGGTTTGGATTTGTACTCCCAGAGGCATATCATCAGTTAGGTCTAGGAATTTATTTTAGATTTGAATGGTATGATAGTACAAAATAACATTTTTCACATTAACTCAGCGGTAAATGTCAGTTATTTTTCGGTATGGTTGTTATGTTAGTATACGATCGTAGTCATGAACCAGATCACGTTGGATATTGGAGTTGGATTCATCATCTGGATGCGGGAGGATACACCGTATACAATAGTTAATCGTTGTTGCTTAGGGTAGAGTAGAAAATCTTATTTAGCCATTTTTTAGATGTTGGTGTATATTTTTGATTTGATATCATTGGAATATATCAGTATTCCATATAAATTTGCCTATTTTCATGGGATGTTGGGTATAAAATACGCTTATTTGGATGAAATGATTAAAAAAAATGGTGTGTTTACCCTCTCGACATTGGATTTGGGTCCGGTTCCATATTACCTAGGAGAACTATTCTACCGGATTGTGTTGTGTTAGTGTTGAAATTCTTCAATAATTGAATGTACATCTCAATTATGTTATCCAATCGCAGGTCTTTGCTACATGCTTATTCCCGCAAGTCTTACTTCTGTAAATGTTTGTATTTTGTTTGCAGTTTAGCCACTTAGATGTTTTTGATTAATTTAGGCTTTTGTTATGAGACTGCGTTCCCATTCAGAACATTTGACTTTTTCGACCATTCACCAGATCCACTTTAACATTTTTCACTGAAGGTCTGTAATGATGACCATAATCCTAATGCATTCTAAATTTAACCTTCATCCTTATCAAATCTAACCACTTGACCCTGTAGTTTTACCAATCTTTCGCAGATTGTGTGCTTACATTTATATATATATTTTTTTCACTTCGCTTGTAACAAGTCCAGTAATATCGACCAGTCCCGAGTAATGTTAGGTTATCGCTCGTTTGTGGACTTTCGTATTCAAAACGTTTATGTAAGCTTACCCCATACGTCAGTGAGTGTTACGAATGTTAAAGCGTTAGCAAGATTTATGTACGGTTTTACTGTTGGAATATGATTTTTTTTGTAGTGTTGGACGTTTTGCTCCTACCATTTTCGTCTATTATATCAAATATTGAATAAATCCACTCTAACAATTTTTTCATACAGATCTGCATTGTAAGGTCCGCAATCCAGATGATCTAGGATATAAACCATGTCTAAGGTACATAATTAGCGAAATATATATCAATGTACGATAACATAGATCAAATATTGATGAATGCAAAATGGGATACCATACAATGACGAATATATTATTACCTAGGCAATTTAACCTATTCTATCCAATAGTTAAGTATTTTTATTCAAGTTTGATAGTTATGTACGATATTGATATGTATGAATATCTCCACTAGGGCTGTATATTCATCCTATCAAAAGCAGTTGAATACATTTTCCTCCAATTTAATCCAGCAAAAAACCTTCTGCAGATGTTTGGATTCCAGAATTTATCGATAGCTCTGTTACATGTTTGGATGAGAGTCAGCAGGTAGGATCCAAGAGAACTAATGCACT
>SDVV010042605.1:0-10326 GCA_016164225.1 Gammarus roeselii | reverse complement strand
GAGAACGGGATTCCTAGCCCCTTCGCTCCGCCCCGTTTTGTCGTCTCCGACACGCTGGGGATTGCGGTAGCCGATTATACTCCTGGCTACAGGGCGCCCCTTTAGTCGCCTTCTACGACACGCGGTGGATACGGTAGCACGATTCTAAGGCCCCGGCTACAAGGCACAAGTCCACTATTAGAGGTAAATTAATAATAGAAGTTGAAAAAATCTATGTAAGACGACAACTACGAATTACGTCCATAACACACATCAGGAATGAGAAGAAAGTCATCAAGGCAACGGGTGTGTTCACGTCCAAATCTATTGAACAAACCAAATCTATTGAACAAACCAAAAATTTCTCCATTCCAGCGATCTTCCTTGGTACGCATTTTAATTTCACAACTTTTTCGCCACGTACATAAATGTCTACTGACGGTACGACGGTATGAGGCATCTCCTCATAGTGCTCCAATATATAACTATTTACTTTACAACAACATGCATCACTTTGAAACACTTGATTTGCACATTACTTTGTCGCCGATAATTATCTATCATCATAATTATAATGATTCGCCTAAACACGTGCATAAAACACAGGAGGCGTGAAGTCAGTCATAAACAAGTGCATATAACACAAAAGGAGGCTCCCGGTCAGTCATAAACACGTGCATAAAACACAAGAGGAGGCATGAGTCAGTCATGAACACCTGCATAAATCACAAGAGGAGGCGTGCAGTCAATTATAAACACGTGCATAAAACACAAGAAGAGGAGTGCAGTCAGTCATAAACACGTGCATAAAACACATGAGGAGGCATGAGTTAGTCATAAACACGTGCATAAATCACAAGAGGAGGCGTGCTGTCAGTTATAACCACGTGCATAAAACACAAGAGGAGGCGTGCAGTCGGTTATAATAAATATGAAGATTAATAAGATACGCGAAATTGCTCTGGAGGCAAATGAGTAATAAATGACACTATTGCTACAAACAAGAAGTGGGCGGGAGAAGCAAAATGATGTAAGGACAATTTAACTGGAGTTAATCCTAGGTTGGCCTAGACTAAACCTATTTTGAACTTGCCTCAACCTAGGTTGACATAGCCTATATCCTAAGTTGACATGGCCTAAGCCTAGATTGACCTACCTAAGCCTAGGTTGAACTAGCCTAAATCCAGGTCGACCTAGCCTAAGCCTAGGTTGACCTAAGCTATACATATGTTGATCTAGCCTAAGTTTAGGTTGACCTAGCCTAACACTAGGTTGACCCAGCCTAAACTTGACTTGACTTTGGTGAAACCTAGGTTCACCTTTCGTAGGTCTAGTTTGACTCAGCCTTAACTTAGGTTAACATAGCCCAAACCTAGGCTGATCTAGCCGAAACCTAGGTCGACCTAGGTTAAACCTAGATCATCCTAGGTTAAACCTAGGTCGACCTATGTTATACTTAGGTTTACCTTGTCTAAGTCTAGGCTGACCTAACCTAAGCCTTGGTTGACCTAACCTAAACCTAGGTTGACCTAGCATTAACTTAGGTTGACCCGATCAAAACCTAGGTTGACCTAGCCTAAGCCATGGTTGACCCAGCCAAAACCTGTTTTGACTTAATCATAACCTCAATTGACCTAACCTAAACCTAAGTTTACTTAACCTAAACCTAGACTTTGTCTAAGTCTAGGTTGACTCAGCCTAAGCCTAGGTTCACCAACCTTAAGCCTAGGTTGACCTGATCGAAATCTAGGCTGACCTAGCCCAACCCTAGACTGACCAAGCTTAACCTACGCTGACCTAGCCTGAACCTTGGTTGACCTTGGCTAAGCCTAGGTTGACCTTGCCAAAGTCTTGGTTGGCCTATCCTGGACCTAGGTTGACCTAGCCTAAATCATAATTTCTAGCGACTACCTGTAACTAGGAAATGAGAAGCATATGATGCTAGAATGATGATGAATACTTTAACATGGGGACTCAAGACTATGTTTAGTAGCGGCTTGCAATTACTGCAGTGCAGCCGATGATGTAATGACGTACTCGTCCAAAGAGATGTTAGGTCTGCTCACCCGGAAGTAACCGTCGTACTACTGAGCTTGGCTTAACCAATGAAGTCAGGCGCGGCGACTGCTGGGACGAACACTTGAAAAAAAGGTACCCAAGAGCTCATTGGGCGGCTGCCTATTCCTTTGAAGTCTGGCCCATTAAGTTCACTTCAATTTGCAGGGCAAGATTCGAATAGCTAGCTCTCTCTATTAGAATAGCGGGCCCTACGCTATTTGACCTAAGTAAGCCACTAATGCAGTGGAGACTGGTATTGGTGATAGGCGTGGAGGCCGCCACAGCTGTATTGGACGGCGATATTTCACCCAGTGGTTGACTCTTCGTAATGGAATGTTGAGTTACTGTTGAACGAGTCACGGAACAGAGATTAGGAAGACTCTTCAATGACTTGCAATTTATGTTATCACAATTACCTCAGAATTGTTTGTGAGCTTACGACGTTCGAACCGTTACCTAATCGTGGTTCACGAAGTAAAATAGGCTGACGGCCATATAAGTATACGGGCAACAGCAATGTAACCACAACTACTTGATTATTAAAATTGAAACATCATAATCAACAAATAAAGGTCAATGTGAACAGCGTATCGTCACAATTACTTTAATGTCAGTTGACCTGTCCTATTTTACTTATCTTTCTTTAAATGAATTGTTCTATGTAGAAATTTTCCTTTGTATTGACACTATCCATTGAGTGTTCGAATGGTAATGTAAATATAAATGCTTGCAATACATATAAGCTAATATTAAATATATTCAAGCATCAAATATTGCGTTCGAAGCCGCTCATGTGAACTAATGCTTCTTACGTTTTATTTGCGCGTTGTGATTCTTCAGTATTTTCCATCCGTGATGATACTGAAATCCATTTTAAATCCTTAAATCCTCAAAGAAACATGACTGCTCCAAGTTGTAACACCTTCCCTCATTGGAATGAAACATGACTGCTCCATGTTGTAACACCTTCACTCCT
Source organism: Gammarus roeselii (assembly GCA_016164225.1). Classification (NCBI taxonomy): domain Eukaryota; kingdom Metazoa; phylum Arthropoda; class Malacostraca; order Amphipoda; family Gammaridae; genus Gammarus; species Gammarus roeselii. Next base: position 7,313 of record SDVV010042605.1, on the reverse strand, counting down.
TGAAATGAAACATAACTGCTCCATGTTGTAACACATTCACTCATTGAAATGAAACATGACTGTTCCATGTTGTAACACCTTCACTCATTGAAATGAAACATGAATGCTCCATGTTGTAACACCTCCACTCATTGAAATGTCTTCTGGGTATTCATTCGTCAGTCTGCTTAACATAGCATTGTTTGATAACATACACGAGTACTACTACAAAGAGAAAGGGATTGGACGGATCATGGATTAATTTGAATTTGTGTGATCGATGGTTAAAACATGACGAAAGAGAATAGAGCATGAAATGAAGCAAATTAAGATTTGAAGTACAAGCTGTTCCTTATGAGGATGCTCACGAGACTATCGTGTGAAGCCGTAAACAACGCATAACGGGCCCGTTACACGCACATAACGGGCCCGGTACACGCACATAACGGGACCTGCTCGTATTCATCGCCGTGCTACCTAACAGTTAAAGCTGCTGCATTAAGATCGTGCGGGTTGCATGGTGCGGGTCATCCCCGTGATACCCAACAGTTGAAGCTGCTGCACCAAGATCGTGCGGGTTGCATGGTGCGGGTCATCCTCGTGATACCCAACAGTTGAAGCTGCTGCACCAAGATCGTGTGGGGTTGCATGGTGCGGGCATCTCTGCCGCCGTGCGATGTTCACGGTCCCTTCAGATTGACAGACACAATTTTCATCAAATAGCAGCATTTAACTTCTATTCTTGATTAACATTGATTGGAAGTTGGCATGGGCCTCCATATTTCGTTTGAATAGTTGAGTAGATTACAAGGAATTTGCAGTCCAAGGCAATTTACAACTTGACTGACCCCTCAACCTGTTCTAATGCGGTTTAAGTAACTGACCCCTAAACCTGTTCTAATGCGGTCTAACTAACAGACCCCTCCACCTGTTCTAATGCGGTCTAACTAACAGACCCCTCAACCTGTTCTTATTCGGTCTAACTAACTCACCCCTCAACCTGTTCTAATGCGGTCTAACTAACTCACCCCTAAACCTGTTCTAATGCGATCTAACTAACTGACCCCTCAACCTGTTCTAATGCGGTCTAACTAACAGACCCCTCAACCTGTTCTAATGCGGTCTAACTAACTGACCCCTCAACCTGTTCTAATGCCGTCCAACTAACAGACCCCTCAACCTGTTCTAATGCGGTCTAACTAACAGACCCCTCAACCTGTTCTAATGATGTCTAACTAACTCACCTCTCAACTTGTTATAATGCGGTCTAACTAACTGACCCCTCAACCTGTTCTAATGCGGTCTAACTAACAGACCCCTCAACCTGTTCTAATGCGGTCTAACTAACAGACCCCTCAACCTGTTCTAATGAGGTCTAACTAACTCACCCCTCAACCTGTTATAATGCGGTCTAACTAACTGACCCCTCAACCTGTTCTAATGCGGTCTAACTAACAGACCCCTCAACCTGTTCTAATGCGGTCTAACTAACAGACCCCTCAACCTGTTCTAATGAGGTCTAACTAACTCACCCCTCAACCTGTTCTAATGCGGTCTAACTAACTGACCCTTCAACTTGTTCTAATGCAGTCTAACTAACTGACCCCACAACCTGTTCTAATGCGGCTTAACTAACTGACCCTTCAACCTGTTCTAATGTGGTCTAACTAACTGACCCTTCAACCTGTTCTAATGCAGTCTAACTAACTGACCCTTCAACCTGCTCTAGTGAGGTCTAACTAACTGACCCCTCAACCTGTTTTAATGGAGTCTAACTAACTGACCCCTCAACCTATTTTAATGCGTTAACTAACTGACCCCTCAACCTGTTTTAATGCGGTCTAACTAACAGACCCCTCAACCTGTTCTCATTCGATCTAACTAACTTACCACTCAACCAGTCCTAATGCGATCTAACTAACTCACCCCTCAACCTGTTCAAATGCGGTCGAACTAACTGACCCTTCAACTTGTTCTAATGCGGTCTAACTAACTGACCCTTCAACCTGTTCTAATGAGGTCTAACTAACTCACCCCTCAAGCTGTTCTAATGCGGTCTAACTAACTGACACCTCAACCTGTGTTAATGCGTTAACTAACTGACCCCTCAACCTGTTCTAATGCGGTCTAACTAACAGACCCCCAATCTGTTTTAATGCGTTCTAACTAACTGACACCTCAACCTGTTTTAATGCGTTAACTAACTGACCCCTCAACCTGTTCTAATGCGGTCTAACCAACTGACCCCTCGAGCTGTTTTAATGCGGTCTAACTAACTCACCCCTAAACCTATTCTAATGCGATTTAACTAACTCACCCCTCAACCTGTTCAAATGCGGTCTAACTAACGTACCCCCCAACCTGTTCTAATGCGGTCTTACTAACTAACCCCTCAACCTGTTCTAATTCGATCTAACTAACTGACCCCTCAACCTGTTCTAATGCGGTCTAACTAACTGACCCCTCATCCTGTTCTAATGCGATCTAACTAAATCACCCCTCAACCTGTTCTAATGCGGTCTAACTAACTCACCCCTAAGCCTGTTCTAATGCGATCTAACTAACTGACCCCTCAACCTGTTCTAATGCGGTCTAACTAACTGACCCCTCAACCTGTTCTCATGCGGTCTAACTAACTGACCCCTCAACCTGTTCTAATGCGGTCTAACTAACTGACCCCTCAATCTGTTCTAATGCGGTCCAACTAACTGACCCCTCAACCTGTTCTAATGCGGTCTGAATAACTGACCCCTCAACCTGTTCAAATGCGGTCTAACTAACTCACCCCTCAACCTGCTCTAATGCGGTCTAACTAACTCACCCCTCAACCTGTTCTAATGCGGTCTAACAAACTCATCTCTCAACCTGTGCTAATGCGGTCGGATTGGTTGTGGCGATAATAAGGACCCTGAAATAAGAGAACGATTGAACCCCCTAAAGATCCGATCACTATTTCCCATCCTTTCCTAACACCTTTCGATAAAAATAACGAAGAAAAAAGTGTAGCAGTCGGCCGGCCACTGCAACATCGCGACGTGGCTCAGGTTGTACTCTGGATACTTGCCCCCACGAGCCCATCATACATTCCACTCCGTCGCCCCTCGGACGTCATTCCACCAGCAAGCAAACAGGCCAGCAGAAACGGATGACCTGAGAGCTATGATGCATGAGGGAGTGATGCACAACAGTTACTCGCTGTGATGCATGAGGGAGTTATGCACAACAGTTACCTGGCTGTGATGCATGAGGGAGTGATGCACAACATTTACCTCGCTGTGATGCATGAGGGAGTGATGCACAACAGTTACCTCGCTGTGATGCATGAGGGAGTGATGCTCAACAGTTACCTCGCTGTGATGCATGAAGGAGTGATGCACAACAGTTACCTCGCTGTGATGCATAAGGGAGTGATGCACAACAGTTACTTCGCGGTGATGCATGAGGGAGTGATGCACAACAGTTACCTCGCTGTGATACATAAGGGAGTGATGCACAACAGTTAGCTCGCTGTGATACATGAAGGACTGATGCACAACAGTGACATTGCTGGGATGTTTAAGGGAGTGATGCACAACAGTGACCTCGCTGTGATGTATGAGGGAATGATGCACAACAGCGACCTCGCTGTGATGCATGTGGGAGTGATGCACAACAGTGATTTCGCTGTGATGTATGAGGGAGAGATGCACAACAGTGACTTCGCTGTGATGTATAACGAAGTGATGCACATCGGTAACCTTGTCACTGATGACAGGACTTCTGAACAGGGACAATTGAACGTTAATGTCGGTGATGTTAGAACGAGACTCCGCTGCAGGTCTTGTTACACTCATCCCAGTTAGAACCTAATGCAGTTGCAGCATTAACAAAACCATTAACAACAGAGCCGTCAACAGCAGCAGCATCGACAGCATTGCTGTGGACAGCAGCATCATCAACAACAGTACTACGGACTGCGTTACCGTTGGCAGCAACTCCGTTGACAGCATCACTGTCGACAGCATCGCCGTCGACAGCAATGCCGCTAACCGCAGCCCGATTGACAGCAACACCATGGACAATCAGCACTATCGAAAGCAGCACCTTCGACAGCGAGTGCGCGCATGCCTGCGTGTGTACGTGTATGTATGTAGTTATGCATGCACGCACGCACGCACGCATTACATTATTGCGTGAACCATTAGACTAGTTGACTCGCAGCCTGGCGACACAATATCGGCTAATGTGAGTCTGTTCGCCACATTTCCACGCCCCGTAATGCAGAGAAATAGGCTCCAAAGTGTTCATGATTACAACACCTTAGATGGAGGTGCACAGCAAACAAAATCCATTTTTTAGGTTTATAATTTGCATTCTTTCTTTCATCTGAATTGTTTCAGAGAAAATAATAATTTGTTCATCTGTAGATGATTCCTCATCAGGATTGTTGAATATCTACATGTTAGAAATCCTATAGTTTGAACGGTCTCCGTCAAATGACTTTGACAGTTTTACTTTCTCTTCGATGGGGTGTATAAAATTATTGTGTAACAGTCACGGCAATACAGAAGGCATTACGTATCATGAGCGACATGATTCACATCAACGCCACATCCCCTTTCACCCTCTCTTCTTGCGCCCTCCTCGCAAGTCCATCCGCTGACTCTTAGCCCTGCCTCAATCCCCCTCGCGCAGCTCCAGTCACTCGTCCTGCGCAGTTGGCGTGTGGAAAGTTGCTTCAGAAGATCAAGAAAGAGTTGATCAATGAATTATTCGAGGACGCTGAGTTATTCGCCTTCAGAGTGCACTAAACCCATCGCCTCGTGATTGCCCTGCCTTGAAAGGTGAATGATGAGTGGAGAGTCAATCACTTTCGGAGGTTTACCAAGAGCCCATAAACCTCCACCGGTCGCACGAGTAAGATGACAATCGCGGAGAACAAAGGCAAACAAAGAATAATTTAGTGATCCATCAAATCAGAATTGCATTAAAAATTGGGTGATCCCTCAAAACGAAATTGAAGTTAGCCACGTGGTTGTGTTGACCTTGACTCATTAATCATACAAAACACACTCCAGGCTACACTCGTACGCACTTGATGAATTGCAAACCTACACTACCAACGCACCAATGCAGCGGTAGCTACCAAACTCGCTTCTATTCTTCTAAGGTTTAATAATACATTAATGGGACCATTTGCACCCTAAAATGCAGACCCATCCACTCCCATTTGCTAGAAATAACATCATTTCAATTACCGTAATGGGTGAAGTTTTGGTGTCTTTTAGCGACCGAGGCGACCTGCACCGAAAAAAAATTAAGCCCCACCCATTGTATTAATTTAATTGCTGTTTTTAATATTTAATAATCTGTAATATTGCTTTGGAAAAATATGTGTCTAATATCTTGTAGAACAGTTAGAGCAGCTGATTGCCAAGACCACTCCATTGTCGCGTTCAACGACAAAAATATTCCTTAGTTGGTCTGCTCTATTTCATGTGGCAGTTTCTCCGGGCATTAAGGTGAGGGAGGATAAAAAATAAATGACCGTAGAGCTTCACTATAGCATGGAGATAAGGTCACTATCATACTAGTTTGTTGCGTCACGTTTTAACCTCACCATCGACAAAGGCTCGTACGTGAACTGGAAAAATTTACCTCTTGTTTCATCAGTTAAGTGGATGTCTGAGCTAGGAATTGGGGTGGATGGATGATTATTCATTTTATAGATCATTAACACTTTATTTTAGTATTTTAGTATTTCTTCTTTCGAGGGCTTTTTTTTTTTCTGCCTTTTTTTCATGATGATAAATTTTGCATTGGTTTTCATTGTATATATTGAGGCTGGTTAAGACAAGGTGACCCAGGGAAGGGGGGTACTTGTGGGACCCGCGGGACTCGGAGTCCCGGGGTTTCGGGAACCCGCGGGACTTGGAAGACCAGGAGGATTTGGGGGGACCCACTTGGACCCTTCTGGGGCCCCTTGGGACACTCTTGACACCTTTCGGGACCCTCTTGAGAAACTGTGGGACCCACTTGAGGCCCCTCTGAATCCTGCAACCATTGCTCTCCCTTCCAAAATTTACCTTAAATCTACTCCGTATCTACGTTAAACCTACTCTGCATCTACGTTAAAACTACTTGGCATCCATGTTAAACCTACTCTGTATCTACGTTGAACCTACTCTGTATCTACGTTACACCTACTCGTTATCTACGTTAAACCTACTCGGTATCTACGATAAACCTACTCTGTATCTGCGTTCAACCTACTCTGTATCTGCGTTAAACATACTCTGTATCTGCGGTAAGCCTACTCGGAACCTGCGTTAAACCTACTCGGAACCTACGTTAAATCTACTTGGTATCCATGTTAAATCTACTCTGTATCTGCATTGAGCCTACTCTGTATCTACGTTAAACCTACTCTGTGTCTGCTTTGAGCCTACTCTGTATCTATGCTTAACCTATTGAAATCTATGTTCAACCCACTCGGTGTCTTCGCGTTGATCCTACTCGGTATCTGCGTTAAACCTACTGTATCTACGTTGAACCTACTCTGTATCTATGTTAAACCTACTCTGTATCTATGTTGAATATACTCTGTATCTGTGTTAAACCTACTCGGAACCTACGTCAAAACTACTCGAAATCTATGTTAAACATACTCGGAATCTGCGTTGAACCTGCTCGTAATCTACGCTGCACCTACTTTGACACTCTTCAATTGCCCTACGGGGGAGTCTACATTAACTTTGCGTTGGGACTCCGGTGGAAAACTGAATCAACTACTACTACTACTACTACTACTACTACTACTACTACTACCACTGAGCTAGGAATTCTAGTTGAAGAAGATAGCATTGCTATTATAACAAAGTATGATATTTTATCAGGCATGAAGGTCAATTAAACTTTAATTTATCGTGAATGTTTGGGTTCTAGAGTTACAGAAGTCGAGGTGAACAAAATAAATAAGACAGAATAATTTGACACAGTTTAGTTTATATATATATAAGTTACTTCAGGCACGGGAAATTAGGCAATTTGGACGATATCAAAAATATACAGAAATCTTCCACGGTATAATAAAACCTTTTTCCTTCAACTCTTCCGACACTGGGATAATATTATTAACGTTATTTAAACTATTGCGATGTACGATAATGATTAAATAATGAAATTCTTTGACAGAAATTTTTTGGCGCCTCCTGGAAAGATGGCAAGCGATTTCTTCTTCTAATCTTCTGCAGTTTCCTAAGACTTTATATGATGATAAATTATCAACATTTAATGCAATTAAGCAGTCATGCGTGAAATTACTGCGTTATAATCGGAGGTTATACTGTAAAAAT
>SDVV010042604.1:0-10326 GCA_016164225.1 Gammarus roeselii | reverse complement strand
ATATCTATGTATACATGTTTTTTCTTCTTTAGATGGTTGTAGTGAAGTATAATTGGTCACTAACTGTTGCTCGTTATATATATTTATACGGTTCTGGTAGGATTAGTGTTATTCCCAATTTCTGGTGGGGGCGGGGCGTAGGGATCCCCTAAGCAAACAGTTGGATGTGCTCCTGGAAGATTATTTGAGTTTGCTCTTGCCTATTCCTTGTCTTACAAATTTGTTTCTGTGGCACGCTTGCTACGTTGTGAGTGTATATATCGTTATATATTTACGCATGGATTATAATTCTATATTTTTTATGTGGACATATATGTTGGTATTCTTATCTAGTTGTGGTATATATGACTCATTCAAAGCTTGATTGGTGGGTTCGTAGCGGTAGGCGCTTGGGATATTTGTATATGTTTTGTTCATTCATCACTATATATTCTTTTATAGGATTAGTTTAGTATGTATGTCATATAACTCAATTTGCAGCCTTAGTGTGCGAACGGCCCTGTTTTTACCAGCCTGAAGGTAGGATATCAGGCAAGATTCTGTGTTTCCCATCTATTCATTCCATATGTATATATTATCTATAGGAATAGTATGGATTATTAGTATGATTATTGGCGAGCTTAGGTATGTATTGTGGGATGATGCCGCACCTACGGTCGAGAATCTATCTACCCCATATTGCATTACCCAGTTGTGAAACAGTTATATCAGTGTTCCATTGACGCGTTTTTCCAATAGCGAAAATACCTGAACGATATGGATTTACTGTAAGTTAAAATATTATGTTATATATACTTAGTAATGATCGATTGATTTATGTTGAATTTACGCAGTTTTGGAATTTCGATCAGTTAACTCATACAGTTTTAGGCATTTTAGTGTATTTTAGGCTTGAAGCATCCATGTAGCAAGCTATTTCAGGCATAATTGCTATTTTGTTGCATCATTTTGTTAGTTTTATATGTATATATGACGCATCTGTTACGATTAAACCGTGGTTACTTTAGATAAAGAGATGTTAATTCAACCCTGTTATGGACTGATGTTCAGGCTAATTTCATTAGATTTCGTATGTACTATACCGTATTTACTATTGGTTTCAGTTACGTCGCCCGCACGTCTTGGTTTCTTATACACATTTCTTGTTTGTTTGGTTACATGCTTGTTCATGCTCATCCATCACGTTTAATGTATGTTCTGGGTATGGTAGAGAATTAATCTTCTTGCTCTGTTTTATTTCGTGAGTTTTAGTTTAGGTCTCTCAGTTTTGTAGCTGTTCTGTTGAATTTCCATCTTCAATGCAATCTGTTGGTTATTTATACAATTTAGGATATATTACGTTCGTGTCTACAAATAGAACATTATTTCAAGTCTAATTTAGTTACATTTTGTTCATTTATAGTGATTTATATATCTTCATTCATCCTGATACAATATTTGACGTGGTTATTATAGATATAGAACCGACGATTTGTTACAAATTTGGTCTTACTGTTAGGGTATGGTATATTTATTGTACGACCATTCTTCAATATTTAAGAGGAGTTAGACTGTCCCCTAGGCAAAAGCTCATTCTGTTTATACTTATTTGTGTAAATGGCCTGATTTATTAGGATGGATACCACAATGTAGTACAATTTTTATGTGAATTATAGCAGAGTAGAGAACCTTATTTAGCTATTTTTTAATATGTTCCTGATGTTATGTTTTTTTTATCCACGAGAATCATAGGATTGTATGTTTAAGAGGTGTAAGTCCGTACTGCATCTTTGTGGAATTTTCGTCATTGATCCTTAGCGAATGTGTAGTTTAACATTTAGATGATAATTTCTTGGATGGATGGGTCCTTGTGTAGAGGTGGTTTATGCTCATTGGTTGTCATTTTGGACTTCATCCATGTTCAACGTGAATTATGTACGTTCTTGTAGACGTCGATCTTGAGTTTCATGGGTTTGTAGCGTTCTACTCAAGTCATCAGTAAATAGAACCCAAGCTTTTTATTGCCACACACTCTCTGAGACTCATTCTTGACCACTGTACATGTGTCTAGATTTTGGTTACGTCCAGGATGTATCTTTGTTCGAGGCTATTCAGAGACGATGGGTTAACAGATGCAAGCTACGTCTGTGGCATCGTATCATGACTATAAGTTACCTCTAAATTTGTTATATATCAGTGGTTGATAGCTGAGAAGTGACCTAGTAAAGCATTATAGAGTTCATTTTTATGTCACAGTAGGCTTGGATTTGTACTCCCAGAGGCATTGCATCAGTTAGGTCTAGGAATTTACCATAGATTTGAATGGTATGATAGTATAAAATAAAAAAAATCACATTAACTCAGCGTTAAATGTCAGTTATTTTCGGTAAGGCTGTTATGTTAGTATATGACTTTAGTCATGAACCAGATCACGTCGGATATTGGAGTAGGATTCATCATCTGGATGCGGTAGGATACACCGTATATAATAGCTAATCGTTGTTGCTAAGGGTAGAGTAGAAAATCTTATTTAGCTTTTTTTTTTAGATGTTGGTATATATTTTTGATTTGATATCATAGGATTATATCAGTATTCGATATAAAATTGCCTATTTTCATGGGATGTTGGGTATAAAATACGCTTACTTGGATGAAATGATTCAGAAATTTGGTGTGTTTCTCCTCTCGACAGTGGATTTGGGTCCGGTTCCATATTACCTTGGAGAACTATTCTACCGCATTGTGTTGAGTGTTTGTGTTGAAATTCTTCAATAATTGAATGCACATCTCAATTATGTTATCCAATCGCAGGTCTTTGCTACATGCTTATTCCCGCAAGTCTTACTTTTATAAATGTTTGTATTTCGTTTGCAGTTATACACTTAGATGTTTTTGATTAATTCAGGCTTTTGTTATGAGACTGTGTTCACATTCAGAATATTTGACTTATTCGACCATTCACCAGATCCACTTTAACATTTTTCACTGAAGGTCTGTAATGATGGCCATAATCCTAACTCATCCTAACCTAAAATTACCGAATATTGCATATTATTCCCCGTTTCATACTTATGTTGGGTATTTTTTCTTCATACATTTGACCCTGTAGTTTTACCAATCTTTAGCAGATTGTGTGCTTACATATATATATTTATATTTTTTCACTTCGCTTGTTACAAGTCCAGTATTATCGACCAGTCCCGAGGAATCTTAGGTTATCGCTCGTTTGTGGACTTTCGTGTTCAAAACGTTTATGCAAGCTTACCCCATACGTCAGTGAGTGTTACAAATGTTAAAGCGTTAGCAAGATTTATGTACGATTTTACTGTTGGAATATGATTTTTTGTAGTGTTGGACGTTTTGCTCCTACCATCCTATCAAATGTTGAATAAATTCACTCTAACAATTTTTTCATACAGATCTGCATTGTAAGGTCCGCAATCCAAAAGATCTAGGATATAAACCATGTCTAAGGTACATAATTAACGAAATGTATATCAATGTACGATAACATAGATCAAATATTGTTGAATGCAAAATGGGTTACCATACAATGACGAATACATTATTACCCAGGCAACTTAACCTATTCTATCCAATAGTTATGTATTTTTAATCAAGTTTGATGGTTATGTATGAAATTCATATGTATGAATCTCACCACTAGGGTTGTATATTTATCATATCAATAGCAGTTGAATACATTTTTCTCCAATATAATCCAGCAAAATAACTTCTGCAGATGTTTGGATTCCAGAATTTTCGATAGCTCTGTTACATGTTCGGATGAGACTCAGCACGTGGGATCCAAGAGAACTTATGCACTTCAATCTGTTACATTTTTTAATGTGGGTCAGTTATACGCGATGTTAGGTTCAAAGATCTAGTAATTCAAACCAATAATTATATATTCACATTCAAGTTTGATGGATATGTATGATATTTAGTCATTATTTTGTGCGATGTACATATCAAATCTCTCCCACACGGCTCTATTTTTCGTAATTTCTCTTCTAATGTCACACACCAGGTACACACATTCACGCTTTGTACGCATATATCCAGGACCTGGGCACGGTATAATGACGTCATATACAGGGATAGTTACCGATACAATGTAGACACACACACACACACACACACATTTTGATTGCATATACAGGATCGGTTAACGTCTGAGGCACTTTAACTCTGATATATGTTTTTTTCCAGTAGAACAAAATCCCTTGTTATTGTTACAAGATACTCATTGTGGAGCACCTTCACGTCATGATAGGTGAAAAAAACTATGCATCTTAACCTATCCTATCCTTTTCTATCCAGGAATTATATAGTATCGATCGAGTTTTACTGAATAAATTTGTTACTTTTATATCGATTTATGATATATTTCATTTTCATCTTCTCCACTTGGCTCTACATTTTGATTTAGTCTATTCACACCCATCAAAACCTAACATAACCTAACTTCATGTATGGTGTTCAGTCATTGCTATATACATATGAAGCCCTCCAAACGACTCTAAATAATACTTTAACATATGTGCTATTTATTTTGTTGTCACTCTTATCCCATATGAGTTATCAGAGAGGACACATTTTCAATCTTAGATGGTTTGAATGTTACGGGTAACTCATATTATTTTTGATTTCGACACAATTCTACGTCACTTTAACATATTATTCACACCCATCATAACCTGACCTGACCTTACGTACGGTATTCAGTCATACTCAGCCCTATACATATACACAGTTGATGACCTAGGTTAGAAATGTTAGGCAAAATGTTTTGCGAAAAACTACATGTAATCAACTTACAATAGCTAGCTGGTAATCAAGAAGGTAGTCAGTGATACGTTGAGATCAAGCGAAGACACGTTTCGTCATAGAATAAACAAAAAATGAACATTCATACATCAAAATTTTGTTTACAAGTGCTGGAAGAAGAAATCTCCGAAGATGATATGAGTCGGTTCAAATAAATATTGACTAGTGTGGAAAAAATAACAGTTATCTCGGAATTTACATACAAGAATCATAAGAGTGGGAGATATCATTCATAAATGTATGTTGGAAAGGGAAGTCTGCTTTGGGAAACTAATGTGGACGATTTACATCCGTATGTAAGTAAGTTTAGGAGGGGGTAGGGGGGAGGGGTTATGAGAAGCAAATCTCGATAATTTATATGATCCAAGGGTAAAATCTTCATCATGATTGTAATACAGCTGAGGTAGTGGACAGCAGATTGTACCTAAGAACAAAAGAGAAACTGGAACGTATGCAAAATTTCTCAATGATGAATCACAGAATGACTTTGAATTGGAAAAGAATCGAATAATTAAGTTCAAGAAGAAGAAGTAATACATTTATTGACACACGGGAACGGAATAGTCTTCGGTATCCGCATCAAAGATATGATGGAGTATAAGATGGATTTTGAGAGTATACTGAAATATAGTGATGAAAAGTACTGTTGGATGACGAACAATGCTGTATAAATATAAAAAAACAGATAAATGATATTGATGATGACAGCAAAGTCTGCAAACAATGCTAATGAATACTAATAAAATCTATGTATGTTCTCAATGAAATGTTTATATTATCCTAAACTCGAAGGTTAAGTAATGAATTATGAACATCGTGACAGACGGAGGTAACATCGAATCTTCGAAATCAGTAGAAAAAAATTGTTTCAAGGGTTTAAATGATGCCAGAAAACCTATGTCGAGGTAAATGATCTAGATGTGTTACAAAATGGTATGATATAAATCAGCGTCCGATCAGATCTTGAAACGAAGTCATCGTTGAGGATAAGAAAAATATAGGCAAGAGATAAATGAAAAATCAGAGATGCAAATTGTCAAAGGTTGTAGAGTTAAGCGGATATATTGAAGTAAATTAAGAAAAAACATGGTGTGAGACTATGTGTCCGTTTGTATGAAACTGAATACAAATTTGAAATATGCGTAGCATTCATTCCATCCAAGTTTGAAAATGTGGGATTCTCTGGTAACATATATGACTCGAGAGTGACAACGAAATAAATAGCATGTATGTTAGAGTGATATTTAGAGTTGAATGGAGGGGTTCATATGTATATATCAATGACTGAATACCGTACGTAAGGTCAGGTCAGGTTATGATGGGTGTGAATAATATGTTAAAGTGAGGTAGAATTGTGTCAAAATCAAAAATAATATGAGTTACCCGTAACATTCAAACCATCTAAGATTGAAAATAGGTCCTCTCTGATAACTTATATGGGATATGAGTGACAACAAAATAAATAGCACATATGTTAAAGTATTATTTAGAGTCGTTTGGAGGGCTTCATATGTATATAGCAATGTCTTAACACCATACACAAAGTTAGGTTATGTTAGGTTTTGATGGGTGTGAATAGGCTAGATCAAAATGTAGAGCCAAGTGGAGAGGATGAAAATGAAATATATCATAAATCGATAATAAGTAACAAATTTATGCAGTAAAACTCGAACGATACTATATAATTCCTGGATAGAAAAGGATGAGATAGGTTAAGATGCATAGTTTTTTCACCTATCATGACGTGAAGGTGCTCCACAATGAATATCTTGTAACAATAACAAGGGATTTTGTTCTACTGGAAAAAAACATATATCAGAGTTAAAGTGCCTCAGATGTTAACCGATCCTGTTTATGCAATCAAAATGTGTGTGTGTGTGTGTCTACATTGTATCGGTAACTATCCCTGTATACGACGTCATTATACCGTGCCCCGGTCCTGGATATATGCGTACAAAGAGTGAATGCGTGTTCCTGGTGTGTGACATTAGAAGAGAAACTGCGAAAAATAGAGCCGTGTGGGAGGGATTTGATACGTACATCGCACGAAATAATGACTAAATATCATACATATATATCAAACTTGAATGAAAATATAAAATTATTGCTTAGAATGACTAGATCTTTGAACCTAACATCGCGTATAACTGACCCACATTAAAAAATGTAACAGATTCAAGTGCATTAGTTCTCCTGGATCCTACCCGCTGAGTCTCATCCGAACATGTAACAAAGCGCTCGAAAATTCTGAAATCCAAACATCTGCAGAAGGTTTTTTGCTGGATTAAATTGGAGAAAAATGTATTCAACTGCTATTGATATGATAAATATACAACCCTAGTGGAGAGATTCATACATATGAATATCATACATAACCATCAAACTTGATTAAAAATACATAACTATTGGATAGAATATGTTAAGTTGCCTTGGTAATAATGTATTCGTCATTTTATGGTAACCCATTTTGCATTCATCAATATTTGATCTATGTTATCGCACATTGATATATATTTCGCTAATTATGTACCTTAGACATGATTTATATCCTAGATCATGTGGATTGCGGACCTTACAATGCAGATCTGTATGAAAAAATTGTTAGAGTTGATTTATTCAACATTTGACATAATAGACGAAAATGGTAGGAGCAAAACGTCCACCACTACAAAAAATCATATTCCAACAGTAAAACCGTACATAAATCTTGCTAACGCTTTAACATTCGTAACACTCACTGACGTATGGGGTAAGCTTACATAAACGTTTTGAACACGAAAGTCCACAAACGAGCGATAACCTAACATTACTCGGGACTGGTCGGTAATACTGGACTTGTAATAAGCGAAGTGAAAAAATATATATATAATGTAAGCACACAATCTGCTAAAGATTGGTGAAACTACAGGGTCAAGTGGTTAGATTTGATAAGAATGAAGGTTAAATCAATGAAGAAAAAATACCTAACATAAGTATGAAACGGGGAATAATATGCAATACATGGTAATTTTAGGTTAGAATGAGTTAGGATTATGGCCATAATTACAGACCTTCAGTGAAAAATGTTAAAGTGGATCCGGTGAATGGTCGAAAAAGTCAAATATTCTGAATGTGAACGCAGTCTCATAATAAAAGCCTGAATAAATCAAAAACATCTAAGTGACTAAAC
Source organism: Gammarus roeselii (assembly GCA_016164225.1). NCBI lineage: Eukaryota > Metazoa > Arthropoda > Malacostraca > Amphipoda > Gammaridae > Gammarus > Gammarus roeselii. Next base: position 2,348 of record SDVV010042604.1, on the reverse strand, counting down.
TGCAAACGAACTACAAACATTTATAAAAGTAAGACTTGCGGGAATAAGCATGTAGCAAAGACCTGCGATTGGATAACATAATTGAGATGTACATTCAATTATTGAAGAATTTCAACACAAACACTCAACACAATCCGGTAGAATAGTTCTCCAAGGTAATATGGAACCGGACCCAAATCCAATGTCGAGAGGGGGAAAACACCAAATTTTTGAATCATTTTATCCAAATAAGCGTATTTTATACCCAACATCCCATGAAAATAAGCAAATTTATATCGAATACTGATATAATCCTATGATATCAAATCAAAAATATATACCAACATCTAAAAAAAGTAGCTAAATAAGATTTTCTTCTTTACCCTAAGCACCAACGATTAACTATTACATACGGTGTATCCTATCGCATTCAGATGATGAATCCTACTCCAATATCCGACGTGATCTGGTTCATGACTAAGGTCATATACTAACATAACAGTCATACCGAAAATAACTGACATTTAACGCTGAGTTAATGTGAATTTTTTTATTTTATACTATCATACCATTCAAATCTATGATAAATTCCTAGACCTAACTGATGCTATGCCTCTGGGAGTACAAATCCAAGCCTACTGTGACATAAAAATGAACTCTATAATGCTTTACTAGGTCACTTCTCAGCTATCTACCACTGATATATAACAAATTTAGAGGAAACTTACAGTCATGATACGATGCCACAGACGTAGCTCGCATCTGTTAACCCATCGTCTCTGAATAGCCTCGAACAAAGATACATCCTGGACGTAGCCAAAATCTAGACACATGTACAGTGGTCAAGCTTGGGTTCTGTTTACTGAAGACTTAAGTAAAACGCTACAAACCAATGAACCTCAAGATCGACGTCTACAAGAAAGTACTTAATTCACGTTGAACATGAATGAAGCCTAAAATGACATCCAAAGAGTATAAAACACCACTACACAAGGACCCATCCATCCAGAAAATTATCATTTAAACGTTAAACTACACATTTGCTAGGGATCAATGACGAAAATTCCACTAAGATGCAGTACGGACTTACACCTCTTAAACATACAACCCTATGATTCTCGTGGATAAAAAAAACATAACATCAGGAACATATATAAAAATAGCTAAATAAGGTTCTCTACTCTGCTATCATTCACATAAAAATTGTACTACATTATGGTATCCATCCTAATAAATCGGTCCATTTACACAAACAAGCATAAACAGAATGAGCTTCGGCCAAAGGGACAGTCTAACTCCTCCTAAGTATTGAAGAATGGTCGTACAATAAATATTCAATACCCTAACAGTAAGACCAAATTTATAACAAATCATCTGTTCTATATCTATAGTAATCACGTCAAATATTGTATCAGGATGAAAGAAGATATATAAAACACTAAAAATGAACAATATATAACTAAATTAGACCTGAAATAATGTTCTATAATGTAGATACATACGTAGTATATCCTAAATTGTATAAATAACCAACAGATTGCATTGAAGATGGAAATTCAACAGAGAACCTACAAAAACTGAAAGCCCTATACTAAAACTCACGAGATAAAACAAATCAAGAAGATTAATTCTCTACCATACCCAAAACATAACATACGAGCAGTCGACCAAGAGCAGTTAGCAGCCGTGGTGAAGGGACGGAAATAAAAGTGTCCAATACAGGAATTCTTTATTTCTGTATTATCGGATCCAAGTTACCGTCGGTTTAAATGACCATGAAATTTAAAGGCCCCTCAAAACTGGGAGAAGACTTTTATTTCAGTGTAAACTACCCCCGCCACTTGTAGACGTACTGTAATTGAGAACTCGCACGATAAAATGCCCTTTATAAGGTTTCAGTAGTGAATAAGAACTCATTTGAGTGAAATAAATGAGCGTTACCGCTTATCAATGTATGTTACTTTTAAACAACAGAAAACAAAATGACGTATTTCCAAGACTCTCAGTTTTCATATGGTGTGGCTGCCCTGACATCAGCGCACACAAACCCAATAGTTTAACCTCTCAGCTTCGTGCGCCGGTAGGGGAAGGACGTGAACAGAGTCGCTCCTCTGTTTTTGTTTATTTTGTCGTGGACTTCGCACAGTTATTTGGTTGAAAATAACATATACTGATCAGTGATCTTCAACAGAAAAATCGAGTACTAAATAATCATAATAAATTCTAATTATGATCAGTTTAGAAGCGATTTATGATTCCTAGAGGCCTCACAACTCCGAGTGTTGGAGAAAATAAGACTGGTTCAACTTAGGTACTGCAGTGACGCTGTGCAGTGAAGTGTTCGAAGTGTTCTACTAAGTCAATGATTT
>SDVV010042603.1:0-10326 GCA_016164225.1 Gammarus roeselii | reverse complement strand
ATGTGTGTGTGTGTGTGTGTGTGTTTAGAGATATAACTATAGCTTCATGACTATAGTCACATTATGACACTCGTGATTTTCATTCCTGGTTGGTATAACGTAAAAATGTGTACTGTTTTCTTGACTATTCCCAAGAACTGAATTCGATTACTTTGAGTACAATATACAATCTAAATGACATTAAAAAAATTGATGATATTGGTGAATCATCGATACCCAGTCCAACATTATTCTGATCGCGACTGCATATTCTGGCACAATTGGCCCGCCACTAACGGCCCTTTGTTGCGTGTGATGAAGGTGTCTCTGAATCTGCTTACAGAACACCGCCTTAAACTGATGACGATTAAACGCCCCAGGGCGGTCATTAAACTAACGTTATGTAGTTTTGTGACTCTACGTTTTGAAGCTTAGCTGCAGGGCAATGAATTTATTCGTGTAATTATACTTGATGACACCACGACACCGCTTCAATTAATGTGACCGCACTCATGGACTGTACGTACACAATTTTTTAATGAATATGTCATTGTTATAACACAGCCCAACGTAGGCCAAATTGTGATAAGCATCATGTAAAAAAAATAGAGTAAGGAAAAATGATCTGATTCACCGAATCACCGAATGAATATTACTCTCGATTCCATAGGAAAAAAAAATCATAAATATTGTAATTCATGACAATTGAAAAATGCGAACAGGAATAAGAGATCGAGTTGTAAATACACTGTGAAAATAAACATTACTGGAGTTAAAGCTGACTACGACCAGGGAATAACATAAGCGTAATAATTTTCATTGCATTATTACTTAAAATAACAGCAAAGATTTCGTAAAACACTCCATATATTTAAATACTGTAAGACTGCCATAAATTGTCATTAATATCGGTCAATGCTGGAAATTTTGTGACATGTGAAGTACAATTACTACACAACTGAACAAAGTATTGCTCAACTTCCGAGTAGATGCTTATATCCACCTCAGCGTTTATAAGCTGAGGTGGATATAACTTCTTAGTTATATTACGAATAATTTTTGTTATGCCATTTCTTCTCAAGTGTATGCACGAATCCGGCCCCGTCGTTCATTCTCATATGAGTTTCTTCCATAATACAATGCATACTCATGACCTAATTTAATACAGAAATGATATTATCTACTTCAGTGTTAATGGTTTGCGATGATATCGATTGATTTTCTCTGTAATTGTAAATGGTGCGTTCATTTCCATTTCTATGTAATGCATTACTTCATTCTTTACATTTCTGGCATTTATGTTCTTTCCCTCAGTTCCAGCAAAATTGATTCCTACCCATCGACGATGCTTGCTAAATTTATTTGTGTTGGAGGCAAGTACAGCACCGATGAGTTTTTTCGGACATCTCATCTATTATTGTAAAAAAATCACAGTCTCACGATGATATGACGTCATTTATTCACAAGGCGTTCAAACTCATAATGTTTTATATTCACATTATGTAGCACTAAGCATCTTATTTGGCTGAAGTCCAAGCAGAGCAACAGAGTGAAATCCATCAACAACTGACGAGGATGCTTGATGCAATAGTTCCGAATGCCGCTATCGTGACTGAGAGATGCTTAAGAAACAAAAGTGTTGATGTTGAACTGATCCGAATTACGGCGCAGTGTCTCATTATTTGGGGATACAAAGCTTTGCTAATTGATTCCTTCAAGGATTATGAACTAGGATAATAGCAATACGATGTTTGTGCAGTAAAGTTACATGACAATCAATTGTTTCTTGGATTGAATTGCAAAGAGGAAGTTTCGTACAAACATGTCTCGTTCCAGAATGCTAGCAATACGTTTTTCAGCTCTCACGAGAAAAATTTAGAGAGCTCAGTTGGAATACGAATTTTTTTAATCGGGAATGTGTTGGTAGTAATTGCTCACAGGAGACTCGTTCATGGCTATGAATCCCTAAAATATGTACCTGAATGCGCCACCTGCTGGGAGCTGGATGAATGTGTATCGAACTGGAAGTGAAATGATTGTGGGAAAATGTACAATTGACGATCAACTTCAACGTTGGAATAAGTGTTCACAATATGAAATGTTCTGTATTGGGACAATTAATGTTGGTGTGTGAAGCGGTTAGGTTTAGAAAATGTGGTCATTTCATGAATATATTTTATTGTTCCAAATTGACCTAAGGATTCTGGCATTACACAACAATTTTAACTGTCAAGGTTTTGCATAGAACTTTTATTACCAGCCTAATTGAGATTGAATAACCCGGTTTGGTATCTGCAGTAGGCGAGCAGAGATTGATCTTATGTATCCCGTGCTTCTAATCTGCATACCTAATTATACAGTACGGTAAACAAATATAAATACAGTGCACTACGTCAATGTTGGTAACGGATACAGAGGAGCTAAAACGGAATCCACTCTATTGATATGGGTTTTCCGGGGCCAGAGTTGCTGTATTGCACTTGTTTTGAAAAGGCGATGATTCGTGTACCTCACTAGAGGATAATGTTTCAGAGAAGGACTTACTTCAGTATTTATTCGATCAAGGAGAATAAATGTACATGTTTTGTTCCGAAGCATGTGAAATCCATGACAGGTGGGATGCGGATGAACTGAATTATGATTGAAAATGTAATAATTGAATCGGTTGTGATAATAGAGCTGTCTTCAGAGGTTAAAGTGAGACCTCAGAGATAATCCAAACACAAAGAGTGTATGCCAGAAGCCTGGTGAAAAGTGGATCCCAGCATGTTAGTGAAAAAGTATTTCAGACGCAAGCAATGTAGGAATGGATAGTTGGAAAGTATGAATCTTCCACAGGCGAGCCCAGGTACTTAAAACACTGAACTTCCTCCAATAACTAACAATTTCTGCGAACTCCGAATTCGCACGCATCGCATTGCAACGAACAACATTACTTTTACACTCATGAACTAGCAGCTTCCTCCCATCATACACGCAACCAAACTTCGACTCCAGCCTAGACAACTGCCTATCAGTATCTGAAATAAACGGCCAAATCGTTTCATTTGCTCCCAACAACACCAAACCACTATCTTTCGGCCTATGTGACCACTCCATCCATGTAGGGATTGAACAGACGTAACCATGTTCAGCCTATGTGACCACTCCATCCATGAAGGGATTGAGCAGACGTAACCTTGTCTCGGTCTCACTTTCATTGGAAACCAAGCACTCACCTCGCACCCTATTCAGAAACTTGTTCTGCTGCCAACAGAGAAATATCTTTGGCCGCTCCAAACAAATTTTCACCCGGTCCATACATATTTTCACCCGGTCCATACAAACGACACACCCTTCTAAACGTCTCTCAATCGACTCAATCGCAGGCCTTTTACAGACCCAAGAAGGTCATGATCATATCCTTCCAATCGCAATGTGCTTCTCACAGACATGTTTGACTGCAATAATCTGATCTGCACTCACTTTTGCACTCCCCAAGCCACATTGTTTCGCGCCATCCGTGTTATTTCTAATCATGAAGATTAGCACTCTTCCGTATATCTTAGCAACCACATACAGCAACTCCTGATAGCTCTAGTTTTGCTACATTCAAATACATCTCATAACCCATACATAGCGTCACAATGCATGCACTGTGCAACTGAATCGTCACCTAGCCTTACGCAAAACACGTTACTCCACTCCTCTTTAGGCACAGTCGCAATACCACTCAAAGTCGGGGCTTTCCCTGCTTCCTATATCTTTACCACCTCTAGCACTTCTTGCTTCAACAATTCTTACTCCCAAAACCGGCATCCACGCACCATACCCAAACTCAACAATATCAGGATCACTTTCAGCCCATCTCTTCCGAGCATGACCGCTCTAAAACAACACCCGGCCGCCTACATCTTTCACAACCTTCACCGTCCCACCCTTTCACTCTCTGCTGAATATATTCTTGCTCGGTTCAAATTCTTGCTCAACCGTCTATCCCACCTATTTTCTCTTTTCGCTATAGTTTTCATAGGCCACCACCGACCTCGCCTGCAACCTCATCTCAGAAGCTCCGCTATTCGGTGCCAACGCCATATAAGCCACATCGTTCCACCAATGGCGATCCTTCTTCTTACACCCGCCTCCATGGAGATCACCACACCAATCATCACCCACAACAATGTTTCGGACACTTCCTTCCACTCCATAATGTACTAGCCAACCGACCACACTCACATTCGCTCCTACTCGCAATTTCGTCTCACTCGGAAGGAAACAGAACTAGAAAAAAAAATCTGCCGTTATCGGTTACTTAATAATTGAAAAATTCGTTTCAATTTACAGACAGCTCACAACAGAAGCTGACGTGTTTTTGTTTCTACACCTACTGTTAGTCAATCTTTTTTGGGTTGACTAAAATCCTTTTCAGAAAAGAAATACAAAGATGTATGAAAATTATCGGACTGTCTTTTAAGTGTACTCAGTTTTTTTAATGATCACTCGTAACACCAGCTCACAGATTATTTGTTGCATACATATTTCACATTCATTAATGTCAAGTATCACACGACTATTTTCTGCTAAATTCTTCAATCCCAAATATCCAGTCTTGATGATATACTTCCCAATTGTCCCTCTATCCGTTCCTTACTTTCTGCCTTCATCTCCAAGCCATCCGATGAAATAGCGTAGTAATTCATCTAAATCATGTCTGCCTGTTCACCGATTAAAACTTGGCATGCCTTATCTGACCTTACCAAGCCGTCTTTGCATGAACCCATTGGTCTATAACATTACAATACTAAAAATTATTTTAATACCAATAAAAAAAGGAGCTTTATTGAAGAACCGGGTCATTCAACAAATGATTAAACAGAAAATACTATGCTTCTTAACTCCTAGTCATAATTATGAACTCGCAGAACAAATAGCTATACAGATAATAAAAATAGCAACCACGATATCAATATGAACAATGCGACCAGCTCCCATCTACTGTGATTTGTAAATTTACCCTCTCATATATTCCTGGATTATTTATGATCATGAAATAAACATATATTTCGTCACCAATACTGATCACGAGACTTGACTCTAACCTCAATACAACATATAGTGTGCTCTTGCCAGAGTGCGTTGGTGCCTCCATCTCTGTCTTGACAGCTGCCGACGGCACTGCTCTCCTCCCGGTAACCACGTTTTTTTACGCTTGGTTTGCGTACAATTAACTTAATCAAGTGGCGGAAGGCCGCGAGTCGGTTGATTTGACACGGTTTACTTGTAGGTAGCTCCAACGTCATTTTGAATGCGTAGTAGCATCAAAGTGACGCTGGTTGATGTCTCACTGTTTAGCTGTCATCTCAAGACAGCATCTACATACAGTATCTTTTCGTCGTCGGGGTCAGCATTGAACTACTATTACATAGCGCTTATTTGTGTGGGGAATAAGCCTAGTTATGATGTCAGTCGACCGGTTACAACAAGATGATTGGTACACTTTTCTTTCAATCATTTGAGCCTAATAATTGGATAAAGTGCTGGCTTACTGACAGACGGCAGTGAGTTGTACTTAACAGAGCTTCCTTCCCCTGGGTAATGTTACAAGAGGGTGCCTCAAGGATCCATGTTAGGTCCAGTTCACTTCCTAATATTCATTAACGATCTCAATAGCAACGTACTCCCAGACATAAGCAAGTTTGCATACGACACTAAGATAGGATGAGAAGTGCAAACTGAACTTGAGTGTCAGCAGATCCAACTAGGCTTGAACAAAATTGTTGACAGGTCTTAGAAGTGGCAAATGCAATTTAGTGTAGACAAATGTAAAGGGATGCATATAGGTCCTCATAACCTCAAACATGAATATTCAATGTCCAGAAAGAAACGTATTCCCGCCGGCGAAGAGAGAAATTTAGGTGTCAACATAAGTAACGACCTAAAAAGTAGCAAGCAGTGTAACGATACTGCCAAGAATGGGAACAAAATGCTATGTATGATAACCCTCAACATCAAAAACCAACACAGTATTTTCAAGTTATACAGTGCAGTTAGACCAAATCTCGAGTATTCCGTTCAATTATTGTCTACATATCTAAGGAAAAACGTTATTAAATTTGAGAAGATTCAACGCAGAGCTACCGAACTCATCCTTTTGCGGCGGAATAAATCGTACTAAGACAGGCTACGTGAACTCAATCTTTATTCGCTAGAGAAACGTTGAGTCAGAGGCTACATGTTCGAAATGTGGAAGATTATGAGGGGTAAAGAAAACATCGACCGAGCGAGCATTTTTGCTCTAGATACGAACGGAGTGACTAGAAACAATGGATACAAAATCGTTGGGGAGCTTTCTCACTCGACATCACGCTCAGTTTCATCACGTTTAGAATCGTCGAATAATGGAACAAACTTGCAGCGGAGCTTATGAACAGCAATAACAATCGATTCGTTCAAGTCGCAGCTCGATAAGTTCTACATAAATCGCCGATATATAGCTGAACCGTTCCCCTTCTTGAGGTTTTAAAAACCAGAAATGGCACATGAAGCTCTCCTAGACGTTCTACTTCAGAACTAATCCTCTTGCTATCAAAAAGCAGCCTTATTTGAGATAATAGCCCTGTTGCTGTATTCCAACACTTGCAAACACTTGTATAGCTCTCCTCGGATATTACGTAGGTAAATAATTGAATACGCGATTTTTCATTGATAAGTAGTTTATGATGAAATAGTGTGAAAATATCCGTCCTCATGGATGGAGTCAATAATTCTGAAATATGACGTGACTAATTCATCCCGAAACTAACGGAAATATTTGTCCTGGGTAAAAATCCCACAAAGGCTGTTCCCAGTGAAGACGGAAGTAAACGCGTAAAAAATAGTAGTTTCTACCAAAAACTAGTTCAGCAGTGCTCCAATGAGTCTGGCATTGGGGTCGTTGAAACGGCAGCACTTGCAAAAACCTAATTTTGTAGTGTTTGCCTAAGTTGGCCAGACCTTGCTTGGCCTTGGTAGTTGGTTCTCAAAATTTGCCCCTCATTGCCGACCCAGTAAAAACGTTTGCGAAGGCCAACAAACTCAGCAGAAATTAGCTCAGATTGCTACAACTTCAGCTTCATTAGGAGGAAGGTCTCACCTTTTCGAGTGGAGTGCTAGTGCTCGAGAAGACGAAGAGAATAACTGGCTCTGATTTTTTTGTGTTTCAGTTTCAATTGACACTGGGACGACTGATTGCTAGACTCCGCTTGGTAGAGGGCAACTGGCTTCAAAACGAGGTAGTGCTCTCCAGAGGACAACAGGCACTGAAACAAAGGAATGTTCGGCAACTCTTGGAACACTTCTGCAGCCAAACCAGGCTCGTTTCAACAACGCTTTAAGGTAAAAAAAACGATGAGTCATGTTCGACAATCTTTAGTGAGTAACTAGCACTGAAACGACGGGCTGTTCAACAACCCTTAGAGAACAACAGTACTGACCCTGGAATGAGCAATTTACGTATCGGTAACTGGATACCATGCAATTTCGTTATATATCGAGGACTAGTTCGAGGTATTGCGCAATAAAATTGTCATTGAAATTCGCAACTATGGCACATCTACAGTGTGTACAATAGCAACGCTTGCAGTAAATTGATCAAGTCAAGTCGTTGTAAGTATCAGAAAAATGCCTGCCTCAGAAAAACAGACACTAACATTTTAGAATACGGCAACTTTGGGTTAATTGAGTTACACATTTTCTAGCGAGACTGATATTTTTTCTTTTATTCGTCGATTACTTTAACTGATCGTTTTCTTCTGACATAAGTGTTGTTTCTAAATCGGTACTAAGATCAGTGTGTGTAACCATATTCCTCGATTTTATTTATAATAATTCATTCCGAAAAAATAATCCACAGCGAGTTTGTATGGAAAACTTAGAAAAAAACTCATCAACATCTCTGGCAGCCATTTTGTTCAGATAATCCATCGTTAACTGCTTAATTATTCCTAGTTCAACTTTTAGGGCAGTCCCCTATTTGGTAAAATGAACTGAAACATTTCTAACTTAAATTCCTGCCTAACGCTTAGAGCAATTTATGTTTCACGCATACTATCACGCATACTATCTAGGGATGTCGGACTAATACAATCATGCGATAAACGCTTTCAATTGGAACGATACGAACGGACATTATAATTGAGGTCACTGCTGATAGCAAAATATTTGTATTTTACCGTTCAAGTCATATACAAATCTTGAGTATGGGAAAAAATTAAATGTACATGAGGGAAACGTAAGTTATCCGAAGGTTATTTTGTCAGCAACGATTCGCTTGGCATCAACGCACCAAACATTACGATTACTGAAAACATACCCGCGGCCGAAGTGCATTTGATGAGTTCAACTTGTTGAATGAAAAGTTTCAAATAAATTGAATGCGCTGCAGGATGATGGGAAATCAAAATTCCTAGCTTCATTGTTTCATTATCTATGCAATTCAACCCTTTTCCACAACTGAGTTATTTTTTAGCTAGCGATATCAGATTGTTATATTTATGCAACTGTTATTTACTTGACATTGAAAAATTATTACCGTGATCATTTAATGAGGAATATCACGAAGTTAAATCTGAAATAATGTTGAAATTGGGATTTACAGAAAGAAATATTTCTAATTTCAGATGATCGTGTTATAGGAACAGACAGTAGCAACATTATAACTTCACCAGGAACAAAGATTGTTCCAATGGGAGACAGGTCGTGGATAATGAAGAAACTAATTCGCGAGGTTCTGTTATGTATAAACTATCTAGATATTTGTATAGGAAGGGCCGCGTTCTCCTAAGGTGAAATTATTCAATATGTTGCAACTTGAACTCGAGTTATCGAGCAGAGCTGGACATAATAAAATGAACGAAAACATTTTGGACCCGCTTGTTCATCTCGCGATCGTTATTGAAATCAATTACCTGAATCGATTGCATTAAAAATGCACGATGGTCGGGTTAACTATCAAATTTTGCATTTATGGGTCATCAATATTAGGCACATCGTTGATAATGGAACGCGCCGAAGAAAGAATTGCTTCAAAGAAACTTGAATAGAAAGAGCAGCTCCCAAATGAGTATTACCAACAAATATTTTGTCGAATATTTTTTTTATATGCTATGATACTTTTTTGGTGAGTATACAGAATTGCAAATGTTCCTTCGTTGAAGTAATAATATGATTTTGTTGACACTCGGGCAATACATTTGTGGTAGCAAACGTCATGTGGCTGAAGCAGTGAAATTTCTTTCGTCGAATAAAAGTTCTTAGAAAATCTTTACATTTTGTTATGGCGCCAAAAAATAATTGGCAGAAACTTCACCTAACCTGCTCTCGTAAGAAGTTAATAATGGATAGAGGTTCTCTTGAAACAAATAGTGTAGCTATTGTTCCGAGCCCGTTGCGCCAATGAACAATTTATTCGACAAGAAAACGACAAATCTAGAAAAGACCGATATCATTACATGCATACCAACCATAAAAAGAAAATGAAACCTGAAACTAACAACCAGTTCGGTACCATTTGTCGGCCACTTATCGGACACACTGTTTCAAATGGAATATTGACCGCCCTACGGGGGAGTCTGCATTAACTTCGCGTTGGGACTCCGGTGTAACATTGAAGCAAATAATAAATAATAAATAAAATAAAATGGTATTAAAACAACGTGTTTTTTCTCGAATTTTCCTTGAATCATTAAAATTACCAGAGAATTTTATAGATTATTTTGAAATACCTCGCTAATCAACGTTTGAAAATTATAGATTAGGTACTGACTTATTTGGAGTGATTGAAATATGCACTCAGCTTCAACATCATGTTTGAAATCATCCATTTTATTTTCAGTAATATTTCCCTGCGAATTGACATTCTTTATTGTCATGTAAGAAATTTATGCACATACTTCCATGACCGCATTCAGGCAACCTTTCAACAATGGGGTTTCTGGAATAGATATTTATGCACCATTCAAATTAAACGATAATTACCAACGCGATGCAAAATTTTACCACGAAACGATCTAAATTTTATTGATACATCGAATTCATCTCATCGAAACGATATTGCAGTTTGAACCAGATGATCTGTTGCTGCTGTCGCTGCTGTCGCTGCTGTCGCTGCTGTCGCTGCTGTCGCTGCTGTCGCTGCTGTCGCTGCTGTCGCTGCTGTCGCTGCTGTCGCTGCTGTCGCTGCTGTCGCTGCTGTCGCTGCTGTCGCTGCTGTCGCTGCTGTCGCTGCTGTCGCTGCTGTCGCTGCTGTCGCTGCTGTCGCTGCTGTCGCTGCTGTCGCTGCTGTCGCTGCTGTCGCTGCTGTCGCTGCTGTCGCTGCTGTCACTGCTGTCG
>SDVV010042602.1:0-10327 GCA_016164225.1 Gammarus roeselii | reverse complement strand
CAGCAATCCGCGGACTGTAATGGTTAATCGTTATACTCATGCATCTCACAAACAATTTTCTGTGTATGGGTTTTACAGCGCTGGGAGGGGGGAGCAGAGGTTCCAGGATTCAGAGGGGCCTCTGTAGGGTCCCACAGTTTCTCAAAAGGCTCCCAAAGGGTCTCAAGGGTGTCCCATAGGGCCCCAGAAAGATCAAAGTGGACCGCCCCAAATCCACCTGGTCTCCCAAGTCCCCCGGGTTCCCGAAGCCCCGGGTCCTCGAGTCCCGCGGATCCCACGAGTACCTCCTCTCCCTGGGCCACCTTGTCTCAACCAACCTCGATTCATATAATAAAATAATCAATGCAAAATTTATCACCATGAAAAAAGGGCAGAGAAAAATAATAGAGCCCATGCAAGAAGAAATAATAAAATACTATAATAAAGTGTTAATGATCTATAAAATGAATAATCATCCATCCACCCCAAAGAATAGTTAGAACCAGTGTGTGTACGTTAGAGTGTGCGTGCGTGTGTGTGTGTTTGTGTGCAACGACTATTAGGAGAGTTGTTAAGAAGGAGTCTGAGGCAAGTTAAAGGAAATTTGAACTAAACGTAAGATGCAAATGAGGTAAATAAAAGGTGAGCAAATCAGGATTGGGGAGAAAAGGAAATATAGTGAAGAGTTTAGAAGGGGGGAGTCTGAAGGGATATAAGGGTGTTCACCGCCCCCCGGTTGGGCCGTGACTCCATGCGGCCCGTGAACCCAACAGATGCCTAGGGGTGAATGGGGAGTAGCAGTGAGTTCGCTTTTAGGTGCAGAGTCAGTCAGGCATTCACAATCTTATCCAGAACCTTCGCTACACACGAGGTGAGGGCTATAGGGCGGTAGCTGGTCAATTCATCGGCAGGCTTACCAGGTTTTGGGGAAGACAGAATCACTGCGTCCCTCCACCGATCGGGATAGAAGTGGGTAGACCAGACTGAGTTGTAAATACGACACATGCAGGAGAGTGCAGAGGGATGTAGGTGCCGGAGCATCTCGTTAGAGATTTGATATTCACCAGGAGCAGAAGGGTTGGATTGATTGACTTGGGCCTCATTTCCACCAGAGCCTCAACGTGAGTCACAATAGGCTCCCCCGTAGGGCGCGACCGTCGTTGGTTTAGGTAAGTCCGCGCAACCTCGCGTGTGAAAATATTAGCTTTGTCAAGATGAAGTCAGTACATATTTTAATTGTGTCCAACCCCTGTGCGAATGAGGTGGAGGGACCACCTCATTCGCACAGGGGTTGGAGGTGCAAATTGAAACCAAGTATTTTGCGTATCGTGATAGGTTCATTGTAATGTATGAAGGAATGTATGGAGAAGTCCAGATCATTTTGATTTGCAGTATGCTTTGTGATACGCAAACCGGGCTGTACACAGAATCCGAGTTGACGGAGGAGTAATGTGTTGCAAAGAGTTCAGAGACTTCTTGCGGATCGGTGTGGGTCGTTTCCATCATCTTTAGGGTTGCGGGAAGGGGGGTTGGTGAGAACAGTACTTCCAGTCATTTTTCGTATGCGGAATCACACTTTAGATGGGTGTGTTAACATTATTAGGAGATACGAAATTTTTCCAAGATTCTTTCCAAGATAGGAAGTATGTATTTCGTGCTTTTGCAGATTCTTGCCCAAACGTAATTTTATCTGCCGTTTTGCTAATTCACACTGGTCACTTCACCAGGGTGTCCTAATTTTACGTAGTGTTCCCTTGGTTATAGGTATGCTGCGATCTGCAGCGTGAAGGAGATTACCATTACAGTTTTCTACCATCTCGTCACAGGATATATCCCGAGGTGGGAGAGGTTTTGTTCTATAAGCAGTGTACGATTGCCAGTTGGCTTTACGCATTATGTATCGGCGAGCGATTAAAGTATCTTCAGGATAGAAATTAGTGATGGTGATGGGGTAGTGGTCACTCCCGTAGGGCTCCTCCAGCATTTGCCAGGCAAGATCTGGGTAGAGGTTTGGGGAGCAGAAGGATAAGTCAATAGCCGATAACGAGGCTGTCTGTGTATGGAAGTGCGTCGGCTCTCCGGTGTTAAGGAGCGCAATATCAGATGACAAAGAATACTTCGACGTGCCCTCCACGTCCATCAGCTGTGTCTCCTCCCCCCAGAGGGGATGTTTAGCATTAAGGTCACCTACAAGAAGGTAGGGCACAGGAAGTTGACCAACCAGGTTAGTAAGAAGTGCGCATGAAATTAGTTCATTTGGGGAAATATATAGGTTACAAATAGTAACGGGGCGTTTGAGGCCCACTCTGTGGGCCTGAGCATGCAGTGTTGTTTGTAGAGGGATTGAAGTGCATGTGATTGCTTGATTTACTATTGTAGCCAGGCCAGTGCTGGGTCGAGCATCGGCCGTGGACGAGGTGAAGTGGGCTTTATACTCACTGGGAAAAGATGGTTTGTACAGCCCCAGGAGAAATTCCTGGAGACAAACTACCATTGAATCAAGGGTTCGGGTTAGTTTCAATAGTTTAGCTTAGTTAGCACGGTATCCTGTAATGTTTCATTGAAGGATGAGGGTATCAGACATTGTGGTTTAGGTTAGAGAAATTCAAGGTCTAGGCTTAAGTTGATAAGGTCTAATTATATATCGCTTTTGTAGACTACGTCACTCACGGCCTGTCGACCGCTACGAGTCAACGAAGGAGTCAACGAAGGATCATTCCCGTTTGGATCATCACCGTCCAGGTCCCAGCCAGTGCGCTTAGGGGTGGTGCGCGGCATGCGTGTTTCTACGACCTGAGGCGATGATGGAGTAGGGTGGGTCTCACTCAGTACTGTTTTCGGCGCATTTCCCTTGGGATTATAATCAGGAGCGGCTAAGCGAGGCAGAGGCGAAGGGGAATTTGGTGCCCTAATAAAGGCACCAGAATGACATCCGAGTTGAGCAGTAACCTGGCTAGTTTGCGCGGTTTTAAGGGTGATCTTGGTTGGGCTTGGAGAAAGGCGGGTTTAAACGTTGGTGACAGATCCCGGGTTTTCGTCTTGTATGGCTGGCGAGAAGCACTTTGAGGTGGCAGCGTTTCTTTATGTGGTGCTGCCTCCAATAAAGGCCGGTCGTCATCCAGATTCAGGTCTGGGACTCCTATTGCACGTCGATCAGCAAGTGATGGACGGATGAGGTAGGAGTGAGGGAAGGTATCTCCAACGGAATTTCCGAGTTTCCGGGCAGTGCGAATGACTGTCATCGTGGGCTTCCTCGATCTCGAGGAAGATGAAGGGCATCGTGTTGTAGGTTAGAAGGAACCCTGGTTACAGGTGTTCCCACTGTCACTGCAGCAAAGCTAGCAAGCGGGCGGAAAATTTAGGCGGTAATTTGTCTCTTAGCTTCAGGGTATGAAAGGCGTTCTCTAGCTTGAACAGCGAGTATCTCCTTTTCGAGTCTGTAATAGAAGCATCCGCGTGATGACTTGATTTTGATTTGATTTGAGCCTCATTTCCACCAGAGCCTCAACGTGAGTCATGATAAGCTTCCCCGTGGGGCGGTCGTCGTTGATTCAGGTAAGTTTGCACGGCCTCGCGTGCGAAAATATTAGTCGTGTTAAGATGAAGTCAGTTCATATTTTAATTGTGGCATATTCGCGTACGAGAGAGTAAAGAGTTAACGCGTATCTCCGTAAAATGTGTTGTAATTTCTGTGCGTAATGGGGTGGAGAGACCACCTCACTTGCACAGGTGTTCGGGGTTTTGACAGCTTCGTATAGTCCGGTGTGTTTTTCGAAAGCGAATAGCTTTTTTTCGGTAGGTTGGGTTCGTGAGTAGGCTTTGTAGGTTGCACGGGGGATTTAGGAACGCTCGTCGGGCTGCCGCGAGTGCGTTGCAATCCATCAGTAAGTGTTTCACGCTGATAGCCACTTGGTGGCAACAGGGGCAAGGTGTCGCGTTTGGTCCTACGTCGACATCCATCAGGTGGATGTGAGTTATCCACGTGTGTCCCGTGCACAAGCGTTTGATGAACACTTGGTGTTTTCTGTTGGTGAACTTTGTTTCCCATTCTCCGACTGAGGGTTTGACTGACAGCATTTTTTGTCCGCTCTGTTGCCACATTTCATCCTATCGGGATGTTATATGGGAGTTGTAGATAGGGAACCAGTCCCGGTAATGTATTGCGAAAAATTGTTCTTGGTGAGCAGACGCCAGTTTAACAAGCGAGTCCTCGACTTCATTTCCTCTTATTCCCGCGCACAAAGAGATCATGCTGCATTTTATGTAGAACTGGATGTTCGTAGTGCAGTGTTTTAAGCTGGGTGAGGGCACTCAGACTGTCTGAGAATACGACGTATTTGGGGAAGCGATGCGTTTTTGCAATAAAGATGGCTAGTTCGAGTGCGCGAAGCTCCGCAGAAAACACGGAGGCCTCTAGTGGGAGGGTGGCCGAGAGTGGGGTGTCCCCGCACACAGCGGCGGCTCCCACTCTGTCCGCGGTTTTGGAGCCGTCAGTGTATATGTGGCGGTGCTCTAAATATTCTTCTTCGAGTAGTCTTAGGAATTCCTGCCGGTACGCGTTGGTTGGAGTAGTTGCGTTAGGGTACACTCGCAGGTCCAGGTTGACCGGTGGTGGGTTGATCATCCATGTTGGTGTGTTAATTTAAAGGATTCGGTAGAAAAATGAAGGCCTAATAGCTTTACGATTGATGTTTAGCGAGGTCAGCAGGTTGTCCACACGTAGGGAAAATGGTGGGCATATATTTTTTTGTCCGCAAAAAGGCGCTTATCGGATATGTTCGTGATGTGGCCGATTGCTGGGTTCTTGATTAAACTTCTTGTCTTAAAATAGTATTTTAGTGAAAGTTTGTCCGCGGAGCAGAAGTGGAAGTAAAAGCTCGTTGGCGAGCACGTTAAGGGATTCGATTGGGGTGGAGCGGAACACGCCGGTTCTGATACGCAAAGCATTGCTTGCGATGGTCGAGAGAAATTTTGGCTGCAGATCCGTAGGCTCCGTAGTCCATGCGCGATCGTATTATTGCTCTGAACAGCGTCATTCCGATGTCCAAGTCGGCACCGTACTTCAGGGATGTTACCGATTGGAAAAGCCCTGTCGACCTTTTGCAGAGAGTCGCCAGCGCTGCGATATGGGGTCGCCACGTGAGTTAAGGGTCCCACACAAGACCCAGGAATTTGATCGTTTCTTCGTATCCTAAAGATGTGTTGTGCAGGGTTAGGGCTGGTTTCAGGTGTAAGCCAGGCACAAGGGTAAAGTGCATGCTTATAGTTTTAGAGGGCGAGAATCGGAATCCGTTTAGGGAAGCCCAGTTCCCGACTAGGTTTAGGCACTTCTGGAGTTCATGTTGAATTGTTATGAGACTGGGGTGTCTGTAGCTTATTTATAGGTCGTCCACGTATAGTGATGAGAGCAGTCTTCCGTCTCGGGGAAAAATGTCGGCTAACTGATCGATTTTGAAGATAAAAAAACTATGATACTGAGGAAGCTTCAATAGGGGACGCCCATTTCTTGCGGATATGACGGAGACTGAGTGTCGCCAACCTTGACCTTGAAGGTAAGATTCTGTAGAAATTGGTGGATGAAAAGGGGGAGCCGACCTCTCAAACCTTTACGGTGGAGATCCTTCATGATCCCGTAATTCCACGAAGCGTCGTATGCTTTTTCAAAGTCGAAAAATATGGAAACCACATGTTCTCTGCGGACTTCGACGGCCTGTCTAATGTCCGATTTTAATCGTGCGAGGTGGTCCGTTGAGGAGTGGCGCTTACGGTCACCGCACTGGATGTTGTTAAGGCCTGCATGCATTTCAAGGTAGTCGACTAGGAAGGAGTTTTTCAATCTTTCCATAGTCTTACATAGGACGATAGTTAGGGCAATGGGACGATAGTTACGTGGGTCGCTGTGACATTTTCCGGGTTTGGAAATGGTTGGGAGAGAATGAATTTAAATACAGCGTATTAAACACATTTAGTAGGGGCTGGAAAGCGTTGTCAGGAAGGTGTTTGATCATGTTGATGTGCACTCGGTCCGGCCCGGGTGAGGTTTCACGATTGTGGTCAAATGCATTTTGTAGTTTATGGATGGAGAAAGGTTTGTTGCAGAATTCTTCATTTGCGGAAGTGACGTCGATGCGCTCACCTTTTCCTAGGATCTATTCCCGTTGGAAAGAAACCGTATAATTTGTTGATTGTGATATTTGGCTGGAAGTCTGAGCTAGTTTGTCCGCGATGTCCGCGTATGAAGAATAGAGTGTCTCCGTCCGACAGTTTTTGGCTAGGTCGCTCGGGGCAACCTTGGATAAGTCTGATTTTTCCCCCACCTTTGGGAAAGAGGGGTGTTTCGATTGTTTGTATCAACTAATTGGGTCAAGCTTTCTAGCTTCTTCTCCACGCTAAGTTTGCGAAACACGGCAGTTTCCTATGGGAACGTGCGCGGCGGGAGGCCTCGCACATTCTGTCACGCCGATTCTTTGCTTCTTGTACCTCCGGGCACCACCAAGGTTTTGGGAAAAAGGTTGATGATAAATATTGGGGAATGCATGCGGTAGCTGCACTTTGGAATTTTTCGTATAGATGTATGATAAGGTCGTGCTCAGATATGTTTTCGGAAAGGCCCTCCCATCGTCTCATGCGACATGCGTCGAGTATTCATCCCAACTGGCTTTCCGGTAGTTGAATTGACGTTCTTGTGCGTCAGGATTGTTTGGTCGGTTAGTAAGGAGCGATATGATCACTGTCATGTTTTGAAGGCAGGACTCCCCAAATGAGTTGGGGAGCTAAAGTAGTAGTAGATGTTGCTTCCATGTTCCACCGGATTCCCAACGTGGAGTCAATGCAGACTACTCCCTCGAAGGGCGGTGGGAGCTAAAGTAGTAGAACAGATTGATAAATCGATGGCGGTTTCACTTTCGAGGGTGATCCGTGTGGGTTGTCCGTCGTTGAGAAGGACCAGGTTGTGAGTGTCTTTGGTTTTGGCCATTATCACTCCTCTGGGGTCTGTTCTCATGCATCCCCACACTTCATGGTAGCTGTTGAATTTATTTATTTATTATTTGCTTTCATGTTCCACCGGAGTCCCAACGCGAAGTTAATGCAGACTCCCCCGTAGGGCGGGGTAGCTGTTGAAGTCTTCAAGGAGGAGTACGGGATGATGAAGTTGGTTAAGCAAATCGGTCATTAGTGCCTTCGTGAGATCGTGGTTTCGTGACGAGTAGATAGATACCACTGTAATAGGTCATGAGACACATATCTATACTGCGACAACTTGGAGTTCTGTTCTCAGAGGGAAGAGGTGATGAGGTATGCTTTGATGTATCACAAGTGCCACTCCGCCGTGTGCAGTCACATTATTGAGACCTTCGCGACGGTGTATGACATATTGAGGGATAGAGAAGGTGGCTGTGTCGCGGAGTTTGATCTCCTGGAGGCCTACCACCAAAGTTTATGGGTGGAGATTAGCGCTAATAAATCATCTTTCTTGCTCCTAAGTCTCTGGCAATTCCACTGAGGTATTGTGTTGTTGTTCATTTCGGATCCGTTACAAACCCTGATTTTGATGGTCTGGAGCGGTTGCGTGGTTTGTAGGAACTTTCGTGGTGTTCTTGTCTATGAGTCGCAGGTGTCCTAGATCGAGAGAGTTCGCATGAACGTCTGCTTTCTGTAGAACATGATCTCCTAGACTCACTGCGTTCTCGGCTGTGAGTGCTTTTGTAAGTGGAGGACGAGGGAGTACGATCTTCGTGTTTGCTTCTTAAGCGAGCGAGTTTCTCTTCTATGGAGTTTTTTAAACATTATGATGGGCTGAGTAGTAGTCGTGGGTATATCAGAGTCGAGTGCGATGCATGGTAGATCAGTTTTTTGGGGTATCAGTTCTTCGTTGAAGATTTTCAAGGCGTCCTCGCGTAGGCGATGGTCGTTCTCACTTGTGAGATGTTCTGGTGTTGGGCATGTTAGCTGAGGGTTGAATACCTCACGTTGGTTTTTGCTGGGTGCGGTTGCAGTTAGGACGGTCAGAAGTCATTCAATGCTCTGATCGAGGCGACCTGTGGTTTGTGATTTGTTACTATTTTTGCTTTGTGGCGAGAGGTTGTCGCGTATCTCACGGTCGTCGTCGGAGGAATCATCGTCTCTTGGCCTTTATAAATTTCGGGTTATTGGACCTTTCCTCTTAGTCGACCGAGGCAGCATCCATAGCAGTTCTTTCCTGGACACAGGTGGATTCGTTGCTTGGGGCGCCCGCCTCTATTACGAGGGCGGTGGCTGGGCTGGTTGTGATGTTGTAAGTACAGGAGAGGGATTTTGGGTCGTGGTAGTAGCTTGTTTTAACCATACGCGAGTATTGTCTGATGGGGTAGACTTAGCTATGGATTATACTGCTTTGGAGTAATTAAAATTACGGCAGTTGGGTTTTCGTCGTAAAAGATTTGGATGGCTTGTTTTCGTATAACCCTGCGATCATTTCGTATGATTGGCATTGCTTTTTGGTCCATCTGCTCTGAGCAGTCACGGTCGCCTGCCTGATGGAGGCATGAGCAGTGGTAGCATTAAGGTTGGCGGGCTGTGCAGTCCTCTCGGTCATGCTCGGCGCCGCACCTCTTACAGCGTTGCGGTAGGTATGACTTGCAGTATTTGATGAAGTTGCCGTATTCCAGGCATTTTTTGCACATTGCAGGCCATGTCGCCACTGGGTAAATTTTTGTTTTTCCCTTTTCAACCGGGATTTCTATGAATTCCGGTGTGTCACGTCCTGGGAAAGTGATTTGATACGCGGTGGTGTGGATGTTCCGTGGTTCAATCTATTTTGCTAGGGAAACGTTGATGATTCCATAATCTTCTGCTAAACCTGCTGCAAAAGCGCTTAGGTCAATTTTGGGAGTATAGTTGGAAGTTTTGTAGCATTGAAGAACGGATGTATTTCGACAGTTACTTTGCGTTTGTCTATTTTGTTAATCCTTTGCATAGCGTTACTTAGCTCAATATTTACGACGTGGGCCAGATACTTCTTTCCCTGTCGGTTTATGTTTATCGGTCTGCCTCCCAGTTGTTTGGAGAACGAGTTCATCATGGTGAATAAGTTCATTGAGGGAGCAACTTTGTTTGATCCGCTATCTACAAAAATTATGAGGAAGTGGGTATGGAATGATGCTGATCTTCTCATCTGGGTGGGAGGGTCAGCCTAGGGGGAGCGAATCGCGGCCGCAGCCTTTCGTCGCCCGACTTAGTACTCAGTTTGGTATTGCAGGATCTCTCTCTTCCAGTCTTGTCCTGGGTGCAGTCTTCGTGTCCCGTATGGTGGCCGTTTACCTTGCTGTGAAAGCAGTGAGGTTCTTCGGATGGGCACGACAAGGGATCGTCTCGCTTATTGTGGTCGTCCTGAGAGCAGTGTGAGCATCTTTTTCTACCATTTACAATTTTGGCTCCTGTTTCCGTATTTCTGGCATTTATAGCATCGCATCGGAAGTCTTTCGAAGGGTGAAACCTTGGTTATAGCGTCAAAAAAAGGTATGTCTATGTAGTTAGGTGGGGTGGGCAATTGAATTCAAGCAGAAGGGTTTCATCACTCGGGAGACCCTTGATGTAAATCAGGCCTGAACTCATGGAGAAAGATGGGTGTGATATGATTTTGTAAGGTTTTTCGCATATTCTTCTTTAGGAGAGTATGGTGTCACTTAGAAGTTTTGTGTCTTCTTTAATGGTGAAGCTATCGTCACCGTTGGCGGTGATGTTGAGAATTGTACAGCCAGTCATGGAGCCCAGTTCTTCTCGTAGTTTATACGGGCAAATATCCAGTCTGTCATCGACATCAAATGTCATTTACAAGTGTTCGGGGAATTTAGGGTCAACTTCTCTGGAAGGCGCCGAGCAGTCCGCGCCGAGCAGTCCTCAGTCTCCAGGTCGGAAAGGCCCATCATTTTGCATATTTTACCCACGGTATTCTGCATTCCAGTTATATTGCCGTCCAGCTTCGAGACGCGTTCATTTGTGTTGTCCATTACGACCTGAGTCAGGTCTCCTGTCGATGAGGAAGTTCTGAGGGGTTCGTCTTTCTTTCTGCCAGACTGGTTTGAGTGCGACGCTCTGGAGGGGCCGCCAGCCCCTCTCCAATAGGGCATGGTCTTGCCCATTGTTTGATCCCCGGCTTCTACCCCGGGTTCTGGGTAATGAAGGCGGGGCCTTCTACACTAACTTGACCTAAAATAAACTTGATTTTGATTTTTTTTTCATTATATGTATATTTTTCTTCTTCAGTTTTTTGTTGTTTTGATTCATTTCAATTGGTTTCGATTCTAAATTCACAAACCCCGGTGCCAGTGATGGGCTCTCTTCTATGTGCACCAAGGGGGGGGGGTGT
>SDVV010042601.1:0-10327 GCA_016164225.1 Gammarus roeselii | reverse complement strand
GAGCACTTCGATAGCCTGGCCTCATTGGCCCAGCTCTCCTCAGTGCAGGCGAGAGCACTCCGATAGCCTGGCCTCATTGGCCCAGCTCTCTTCAGTGCAGGCAGGAGCACTTCGACAGCCTGGCCTCATTGGCCCAGCTCTCCTCAGTGCAGGCGAGAGCACTTCGATAGCCTGGCCTCATTGGCCCAGCTCTCCTCAGTGCAGGCAGGAGCACTTCGACAGCCTGGCCTCATTGGCCCAGCTCTCCTCAGTGCAGGCGAGAGCACTCCGATAGCCTGGCCTCATTGGCCCAGCTCTCCTCAGTGCAGGCGAGAGCACTTCGATAGCCTGGCCTCATTGGCCCAGCTCTCCTCAGTGCTAGCGAGAGCACTTTGATAGCCTGGCCTCATTGGCCCAGCTCTCCTCAGTGCAGGCGAGAGCACTTTGATAGCCTGGCCTCATTGGCCCAGCTCTCCTCAGTGCTAGCGAGAGCACTTCGATAGCCTGGCCTCATTGGCCCAGCTCTCCTCAGTGAAGGCGAGAGTACCGCATAGCGGCTGAAGGAGTGAGCACTGACCTAATCCGTTGTTCAGGCTATTAAGGCCCAATGAATCCTCGTTTGCCAAAGCGTGCACAGGGCGGCAGGACACAAGAGCGTACATGAACCGGTTTCGACGAGAAAGAAAGTTTGGAATTCCATCGCTGCCGTTGTTATTGCAATTAACATTTTGGGTCTGAGTTGGAAATGTTCAATTGCTGATTGACCCGCCTAGATTGCACGGCGCGGTATCCAGGGATACACCGACACACGTACCAGGCAATAGAACAATGGCCGGTTATTAGATGGGGATGCAAGGTGATCAACAGGATGCCAGTGCTAAGGCGTACACATTATTGAACACACTTTAGGGTTTATTCAAACAAATAATCACAACGTTCCCTGTGATGGCGTTTGGCGAATACCGTCGAGTAATAAGTAATTCAACAAGATTCACGCGCTTTAGGTTGGGAACACAAAATATTCTAGTCCAGTAAAACTGGATACAAGTAGAGAATTTGTTTTAGTTTTGAACCTTTATAATGGATATTATGGACATTGTTAGGTAACTACCTTAGAATCAATAGTGTATAAAATATAAATTTTTGTCTGTGTCGACGTTCGCGTGATATCCGTAATAAGATAAGCAAAATAAAAATCTCTAGACTAGTATCGGCGAAAAGTAGAAGTTCAATAAGCGCGACGACAGAGAAAATACTCGTCTAAAGTAGATGCTCGTAACTCGAAAATTAATTAACATGAACAGGTGAAACAAAAAAAAATCGTAAAAGTATGAATATCGAAATATTCTTTCGCATAATAGAAACTAGACTGTTGAAAAAATTACCGCCGATAGGAGAATTTCAGAAAAGTCTATTGTCAAGATCGGTCGACTGATAGCGAGCAACGCGCTTCCATTGGTGAACAGTACTGCTGCTCGAATAATTATCAAATCCAAGTGAAACGAATATTTGTCAAAGAATAAAA
Organism: Gammarus roeselii; assembly: GCA_016164225.1. Taxonomy (NCBI): domain Eukaryota; kingdom Metazoa; phylum Arthropoda; class Malacostraca; order Amphipoda; family Gammaridae; genus Gammarus; species Gammarus roeselii. Next base: position 8,823 of record SDVV010042601.1, on the reverse strand, counting down.
CCTGGATATAAAAATTAGGACTCAGCAATATGGGCAGCAAATAGAGACCAAATGGCAGCGTACTTGACCTACACCAGGATTTTTCAGAACAACCTTAGCCTGCACGATCGTTAATTTGAACTAAATTATTACATAAAAACAATCACGATGTGTAAATAAACTGGCGCCCGAGGTAGGGAGCTGCTGTGTCAGTCAGGCGCATCTTAAGTATATCTTAGACTAAAGCCTTACAAACTGCCAACATCAGTGTTCTTGTACAATGATAATAATGGAAGATAACGGTTTAATCAACGGATTAATGATTCGTACGAAGAAGGACGATTAGATGCGAACACCCAAATTGTCAAAGGCATCATTAATAATTTGAACTTGCGTAAACTTTTGTAAATTAGAAATTTTGTAAACTTTCGTAAATTAGAACTTTCGTAAACTTTCGTAGACTTTCGTTAGTAACAACTTTCGTAAACTTTCGTTAGTAACAACTTTCGTAAACTTTCGTAAATTAAAACTTTCGTAAATTAAAACTTTTGTAAATTTCGTAAATGGAGGCCTCAAATACCGGTGGACGTATTTAGAAAGCCTCCACTCACCCAAGGTGACTGTTTGGTAGGGCTGAGTTCCCTTAAAGTGTATGGGCCACACTGTTTGGAAGATGCTTATTACAAAACGTACGCAGTGTGAACACCGAAGCATATAATGAACGGTTAGACAATGTAAGGTCGGTCGACGTTCGTCCTGATGTTTGGTCCCATCATGAGTGTGGATGTTCACACACATCTTTGCCTGCAGTAGTTTAGTTGAGAAACCACTTCGGAAATAACACTTCACACTGTCTGACTATCCAAAATGAGCCACACTGTCTGACTACCCAATATGTCACACTGTCTGACTACCCAAGATGAGCCACACTGTCTGACTACCCAATATGTCACACTGTCTGACTACCCAAGATGAGCCACACTGTCTGACTACCCAATATGTCACACTGTCTGACTACCCAAGATGAGCCACACTGTCTGACTACCCAATATGTCACACTGTCTGACTACCCAAGATGAGCCACACTGTCTGACTACCCAATATGTCACACTGTCTGACTACCCAAGATGAGCCACACTGTCTGACTACCCAATATGTCACACTGTCTGACTACCCAAGATGAGCCACACTGTCTGACTACCCAATATGTCACACTGTCTGACTACCCAAGATGAGCCACACTGTCTGACTACCCAATATGTCACACTGTCTGACTACCCAAGATGAACCATGTCATCCGAACTTACCCTTCTAAATTATTTTCCTAGGGTGATATGTCAAACAAAGGGTCTTCAAAGCAAACCCTGACACCATCAATGCGATTAAGCAAGTAATCCAAGAAGTAATCTCTACCATTGGCCAAGATGTTCTTATTGGAGCAATCTAAAATATCCAAACATTTATAAACCGCTGAATTCAGCAGCAGGGTGGCCATATCGAGCACTAGTCATGAACCATATATCAGTTCATGACACATTCTTCAATGTTTTTTGTTCCACCTTTCTATTCCAATTAGGTGTTGAGTTATGAGATTCACTTCAATAATAACATTTGTACGGCGACAGATGAAGGCAATATCACGAATACGGTAGAGTGAAGGATACTGGCGGTATCTTGACAATAGTAACAGAGGAAGGTAAACTGTTGCTCGAGGTGTGAGAGGAGATTACAAGTAATGCACGAAAAAAAAGGCTAGGGGAAGAACAGCCAACAAGGACAAACTGTAAAAAAAAATATATGTAGTGGAAGCGTCATTTTATCGCCAGCGAAGCTCCAGAAACATGCATTATGTACTGTAAGTGGTGCCGGAAACATGTATTGGGTACTGTAAGTGGTACCGGAAACATGTATTGGGTACTGTAAGTGGTGCCGGAAACATGTATTAGGTACTGTAAGTGGTGCCGGAAACATGTATTGGGTACTGTAAGTGGTGCCAGAAACATGTATTAGGTACTGTACGTGGTGCCGTAAACATGTATTAGGTACTGTAAGTGGTGCCGGAAACATGTATTAGGTACTGTAAGTGGTGTCGGAAACATGTATTAGGTACTGTAAGTGGTGCCGGAAACATGTATTAGGTACTGTAAGTGGTGCCGGAAACATGTTTTAGGTACTGTAAGTGGTGCCGGAAACCTGTATTAGGTACTGTACGTGGTGCCGGGAACATGTATTAGGTACTGTAAGTGGTGCCGGAAACATGTATTAGGTACTGTAAGTGGTGCCGGAAACATGCATCAGGTACTGTAAGTGGTGCCGGAAACATGCATCAGGTACTGTAAGTGGGGCCGGAAACATGTATTAGGTACTGTAGGTGGTGCCGGAAACATGTATTGGGTACTGTGAGTGGTGCCGGAAACATCTATTAGGTACTGTAAGTGGTGCCGGAAACATGTATCAGGTACTGTAAGTGACGCCGTAAACATGCATTGAGTACTGTAAGTGACGCCATAAACATGCATTAGGTACTGTAAGTGGCGCCGCAAACATGCATTAGGTACTGTAAGTGGCGCCAGAAACTTGCATTAGGTACTGTAGGTGGTGCCGGAAACATGCATTGGGTACTGTAAGTTGCGCCGGAAACATGCATTAGGCACTGTAAGTGACGCCGGAAACATGCATTAGGTACTGTACGTGGCGCCGGAAACATGCATTAGGTACTGTAAGTGAAAACAATAAATAGTTTTCTGGGTTCTGCAAAGTAATGATTGTTCTTGACTATGACTAGGTATTTGTTGAGTAAAAAATTACTTTGAGTTTACTTTTTCGCTATTGATACAGCAACGGTTTCACTGTAGGTTACTGCAAATATATTTGCGCAAGGAAATAGACTAACACAATTTCAATGTTTGAAATTGATTAATTTTTCGCTCCTTAATTACGACCTCCTCACAAAGTCAATTCAAGTCACAATGTACCGTTCTTCTCCACACATTCTCCGTTTCTCCCCCATCACAACTGTGTCTTTGAACGTATCGTTGACGAGCTCTCTTCGCCGACTGTCAACCAGTCTTCAGCACCCTCTGATGCAAGTAATTGATATCGCACCTTAGCCGCAAAACAAGAACAACTTGCCCTAGTTAATTGGTATTGTTGTCTAAGACTTTATAAGACTTTATAATAGTCAAGATGGGACACTCACAAATTCCAGGATGCCGAGCGGTTGTTTTGAAATGTTCGAGTATCGTACTTCAAAGCAACTTATCACTAGTAATGGACATAATTAGGAGGGTGGCTTCTCAATTGCCGAGTAAAGGCTTTCCTCACAATACTCCTGAACTCCCAATATAGAACACTAAGTCACAGGAGCTGTCCTCGATGAGTATTTAACATCACGGTAGCGCAATAGTCAAAATAACTGATATTTATATAGTTTTATTATTTGAAAAAAAATTGACTGTGCTGCGAGCACTCGATATAACAATCAAATTTTTCGAGTAGATTCCTACTGCATGGCCTACAATACACCCGTCTAGTTCGCTGGTGCCAGCGATGATCCTCCAAGACGTATTTCTTCCATTAGACAGATTTATCCATCGTTTGCTCTCTTAACATAAGTGTTATCCTTGTTTGTTTACACTTTTTGCCTCAACAGATGCTACCTCCTCTCCACAGGACGTTTTAACCAACAGGCATCTCGTTATTAACCTGGAATTAATGATGTCTAAACATTAGTTTATTTTCATCATACGATGATGTAAGCCCCTGTGGCATGGGGTAAGAATGCTGCAACCGTACCATTTAGGGGTCGTAAGAGGCAACAAATAGTATCAAAGCGAGACTACTGAGAATCCCTGCCTCTGTAATTTCCTCCTTCTAAGACAACAAGGCAAGCGGAGGCAAGACTGGCTCACGCCTCTCCGAACCCTATTGTTTTGGTTGCCAAATGTGTGTGGTTGCACTACGGATGAAGCTAAGAAGAGAGATTGGGGACATGTTAGTGAAGAGGAAGTTTGATGTAGTGGCGCTGAGTTAGACGAAGTAAGAAGGCAGGGACAAATACGCGTTTGGTGTAGTAAGTGGGAAGAAGTTGGGCTTGGATAAAGGATAGGGATGAGTTTGGGTGGTATTATTATCGAGTGAAAGTTGGCTAGTTGAGTTACGGAGTTAAAGGAAGTGTACTTTAAGTTGATGTGGGTAAAAGGTCAAGTTCAGTATGGAAATATGGATATTTTTGAGTGTTTACAGAAAAGGTAGCGACTGGAATGAGGTGAATTATTTTTGGATTTGCCGGAGAGATCGCATTAGGAGGCCAATACATTGTGATGGCACTGTAGGACATGAATACTAGAGTTGGCGACGTAGTGGTCTCCAACAGTGGGAGGGTGGCTTGGCGTTCCAGGTAGAAATGACAGTTTATGCATTTATGAAATTTATGCATGATCTTCTTCAATTTATATTTAGTGTTGTATTTTCCTTGTGATCCGTTATACAATCTTAGTTAGTTGGGAGGCAATGAGGGGATTTAGTTTGATTTGTTTCCCAGCCAGCCGCAGTATTGAACGATGTTCCTAGCCCACCACCCGTCTTTTTCTTTAGAAGTTTCATATTTTTTATATAGGATTATTGTGTGCGTTTGTGTGTTGCCCGAAAAGCTATATAACTTATATAGAGGGGCTTGTTTTATAGGCATTTTCTCCCACATGACATTAATCAATTTGATTTTTGATTTTGATTTTTTGATTTTTTTGACCTCGCGTTTTTTTTTAGCTCCGATAGTTCTGAAGAGAGATGCTCACAAGTTCTCTTGATTAAAAATCACCAATGGTGTAGTGGTGGATAGCATGCAGTTAGATTTTGCGTTGATTTCCAGGAGAGAAGTGAGGAGGCTGCTGGATTTAAAGGTCTTGAGAGGGTAGAGTGGAAGATTGTTGGATATTTTACTGGTAGAAGGAAGATCGTGAGTGGAGCAGGGATGGAAGAGGAGCAATGGAGTGGGAGCAGGAAGCGAGGTAGAGTAGGTGAATGAAATTAATGTAGCCAATAGAGCTGAGGAGTTCCAGCAGGGGTTGAAAGAGGAATATGACAGTGTGAGAGGACAAGGTGCAAGGTATATTGAGGAAGAATTGGAGACGTCCAAAGATGTCTTGAGACTGGCAAGAACTGCGTGTGGTGTGTGCCGTCCTGTCTGGGCGGGTATAAGGGAAAGGGTTGCGAGAAAATAAATGATGAGGTTTAAATGACGGTGGCGTGAAAGAGGGGAGAAAAGCGGTGAAACGTGTAGTGAGGCGACTAAAGAGGTAGGCTTATACTAGGTGTGGTAGGCAATAGTAAGAGAAATCTGGAGAGGATATGAAGATGCTGTGGAAAGATGTGAAGTGTGTAAGTAAGGAGGAGACCGGTGAAGGAGGGAGTCGAGAAAGATGCAAACGGCCAGTTGTTGATGACGAACGGTGATGTACGGGAAAAAATGAGCTAAGTTTTTGTGTAATTGATGGATGTCGAGGATGTCAGAGAGGCTGACATTTATGTTGCACGGATGATGCACGGAAGCCCGTTTTGAGGGCAGGAGCTGTTGCAGGCATCACTAAATAAATAGGTTTAGTTATCGGTAGAGGTGATGAAAGCAGAAAAGGCCCCTGGCTTGATGGAGTTCGACGGACGTAATGGGAAGCAGTGGGGGGGTAGCGGTATTCGAACGGTAGGCGAGGGCAGTTAATCTGTGTATTGCATTTGGCGGGTGCCGATTAAATCGCGCAGTATCTGCACTGCCCCGTTTAAAGAGGGCAAAATAAAAATAAATGCATCACCTCAAGAGGTTTCAGTGTTACATGTGTGGTGAGCAGGTCGTACAAAAAAATAGAATGTGACATTTGGAGTTCTCGAAGTAGAACAGATCAAATTTTTGCAGTGAGACTAGTATGTGGGAAGGGACTTGCGAAGGAAGATGATGTGTTTTAGGTTTTCCTGGATCTGGAAAACCATACGATTGAATCGACAGGGAGGTGTTGTGGAGGGTGTTGCTGATGTATAAGCAGTTCAAAAACTTATCAAGAGCAGTCCAGAGTTTTTAGTTTGGCTCAGAGCATATGCCATGTTTGTGAGCGAGGAAAGGGCTTGATTCTGTGAAAATGGAGCAGACAAGGAGGCTGCATCATGTCTCAGGGTAAACACGAGCGGAGTAAACACAAGTGTATGAGGTCGTGGTTCCTGTTGTGAGTAGTGAGAAGAAAAATGAGTGGAATTGGCGGTTGCCAGTGGCCATTTCCGAATGATACGTTGCAAGTGGCAAATGTGCAGTAATTGAGTAGGCTTGTGTCTGCGATTGCGAGGAAAGAATAAGGAGACGTTCGAAGAATGACGACGAGATTGGAATCAATGTCTACCTTGGTGGAGAGCTTTTGGAAGATGTGCAGTGCATCAAGTTCCGGGACTCGCTTTTGAAGAAGACTACACAAGTGGAAATCGAGGTGAAATCTAGAATGAATGAAGGGTACAAAGTGTTTGGTCCTCTGAAAAAATGAGTGACGCGCTGTAGGACTTTGGGTATGGAAGCATAAACAGTGTTGTACGAAGGGTTAGTTGACCCAACTGTGCTTTACGGTGCTGAGATGGGAACGGGGCAGGGCAAGGACGGAAGAGAAGAGAAGGTTTATGGTCTTCGAAATAGTGGTAGTGTTCAGTAGGAATGGCCGGAGTGACGTTGAGGGATAAAATCAAGAATTATGTGTTCGAATTAGAACGGGGATGGTGGCGAAGGTGGATGACAATAGAATCACATGTTCGGGGTAAGAATAAATGATGGAAGATGATAAAAAGAGGGAGGGAAGCGGAGGTGAGTGGGCGTAGGCCTAAAGGAGTAGATTTAATATTAGATCTCCTTCCGGGCACAGCAAGACCCGAGAGCGTTCACGAACCCGTGAACGCTCTCGGGTCTTGCTGCTGACACTATTCTCTGCAATCACTCCTGACCCAAAGTGTATTGCGGGGTTCTGCCGGAAGCCTTTAGCACATGCATGAGAGAAATGTGAGATGCGTCTGGCCGTCGACCACCCTTCTCCAGGGTAATTCGGCCTAGCGTCTGTACCTATATATGCAATAAACCAGCGACTTTAATTTCTTTACTTCATTTCATCAAAATCCAGCTTCCGCCCGTCGATATTTCCATATCAGTGTACCTTATATCATTCACCTGGTCGATCCTGGTTCTTCGGCTTCAAGGGATGTCGCTATAAAAAAGTTTCAAACACTACAAAAGTCAGATGTTTCTCATGTGTCAGAGGGCCTCCGATTTTTTTATTCGAGAAAGGAATACCAGCTTCGATCAGAGTCTTTTGATTAGATTTTGGGACTAGTCTCCACCGGAGCTTTGATGAAAGAAATTGATAGAGATGCGCGGAAAGGGCGCATTTCGAAGTGTTCGTTCGACATGATCTTCAATTCTACCCCTCACTGGATCATATTTCTTTTGGTACAATTTTTGCGCAATGACTATTTATTTCCTGAAGGGGAATCTCCTGAAGGACTCAATGCAGCAACTGTACATCGTGGTGTGAATCCTACGAGGCGCCTTTTGAGTGTGACGAGTAGGCACCAACTGATTAAAAGCAAAAACCATACACGTGATATCAGTCCTGCGTGACGAGTAGGCACAAACTGATTACAAACCAAGACCATACACGTGATGTCAGTCCTACGTGACGAGGAGGCACAAACTGGTTACAAACAAAGACCATACACGTGATGTCAGTCCTACGTGACGAGGAGGCACAAACTGATTACAAACAGAGACCATACACGTGATGTCAGTCCTACGTGACGAGGAGGCACAAACTGATTACAAACAAAGACCATACACGTGATGTCAGTCCTACGTGACGAGGAGGCACAAACGGATTACAAACAAAGACCATACACGTGATGTCAATCCTACGTGACGAGTAAGCACAAACTGATTACAAACAAAGACCATACACGTGATGTCAGTCCTACGTGACACGTGAGCACAGACTGATCAACAGCCCAGACATGAAGTTCTACCCCCCTATTATCAGTGTGTGTTTTAACAGCACTTGTTAGGTGCAAAATTTTCAGTCCAACACAAGCAAACAATAAGGTACAAGGGCGGAGGCCCCGTCCTCCGTTAGATGAGAAACAAACTTAGCTTTTAAGTAATGCCACTCAAGATGTCTTCAAGTGTACAATGTTCAAAATATGCTAGAAAATTTACTCGAATCGCGAGTAATTTAGAAACTATACACCTGATTGCTTCAAGTAAGAGCGGACAAAACGGGCGGATGTGAATTGACTCAAAGTTTACGAACGCAGAATGACAGTACAGTAGTCAGAGTTATGCCAATATGCATCAGATAGTGGTATAAGTGCAACATTTTTACAAAAGAAAGAAGGCGATATTTCTCCGTCCCAAAACGCCTGTGATCCTATCCCATCCAGCTCCCACTCCCCTTCAGAGACCTGGCTTCCCTTTCTGCCGCTGTCATCTCAAATAATTATAATATTCAAAGCAGCTACCCAGAAACCATTCTTTTTCTGGCGTTTATCATCACGGCTGGACTCCAAAGGTTCCCGGAGGATCTTTTTGCGGCTCTTGCGCGTGGGCCAATTAATTTCTGGACTGCCAGTCAGTAAAACATGGCAGGCTAAAGTCGAGGCCCAACAGGGAACACCTCGTCGAGGACCATCATCGAGGACTAACAGGGAGGACCAACAGGGAAGACCAACAGGGAGGACCAACAGGGAGGACCAACAGGGAGGACCAACAGGGAGGACCAACAGGGAGGACCAACAGGGAGGACCAACAGGGAGGACCAACAGGGAGGACCAACA
>SDVV010042600.1:0-10327 GCA_016164225.1 Gammarus roeselii | reverse complement strand
TATACATATAAGATATATATAATGTAAAAGTCCTCCTCTAAAATGGTTTTTATAAAATTATCATTGAATCTACGGAACTTCCCTATGAAGCATCATAGTGAGACCAAAAAGCCTTGCCCTCGCAAGACAAATCTTAGATGACGCCCTCGAATGTAAACCTAACTATATTCTATTGTTCACAAGGTAAGTGTGATATTATTTACATCAGGAGCAGGGCATATCCTCTCCTCAAGTTAGTTTATCACTTGCAAAATAACTTAGGTCGGTGTCTTTGAATTCTATGATTCATGTATGCAACAATATTTACATTAACGTAGATATTTTCCGACACCAACACATCTAAGAAAACTCTTGTCTGCGTATTTTAAATGACGACCATTTATTAATATATAGTTGAAAACCAATAATGACCGACATGGATTTTTTTTGCAAATGAATTCCAATTTATTCATCGACAGTTTCATTTATTTCATCAAGTATTGAAGTATAGCTTTGCATCAATAAAACATTACCTTTTAATATTTGAATTGAACATTATACAATTGAAAATGTAGAATTTTTAATTTTAAATTAGTCTCTTTCTTGTTAGATCGGAGTTTGCACAGTTTAATTTTAATCCCAATGAAATGGAAAGATTCATAAATCTAATCATATTCAATTGGACGTTTGACAGTTGTAGAACATCTACTTCTACTTTTTGTTCATTATTTCATGGCAAAATGACACTCATACAAAGACGTACGTTTGCATTCAAAACATAGTTTTTGTCCCGACTCAGAGACACGGCATAATGGTGTACTACTTCATGTGAGGTTACAATATTCTTGGGTGAAGCACATGAAAAATGAAAAAAAAAATAACGATGAGCAAAAATATTTTGAAGAATCGAACAAGCGGCTTTCACAGTAAGCATAGTTCATCGGGAAAAAAGTCGAATGCACAGCGTGAAAAGCAATCACTCAAAGCAGGTAATAACTTACCTGCAGCACGGATGAAATTTATAGAATAAATGTTGCGGTATATCCAGTATCGAAATAATCAATAATATATTAATTTTCAATGGTTGGCAGTCGTCCTAAAGGTGCCGTGGCCATGCGCCCCAGCACCTGCTGAGAGGGAAGATGGAGAGGAGACAAGAAATGGAAATCCCATTCACGGGATCTACACTCAGTGTAAGGAACCTCACGCATGAGAACAGCACGAATTAAAAGAAGACGAAGGAGGAAAGTCTAGGGACTTGGCAGCAACCTGTGGCCGAGAAGCGTGGGTATGTGGTGGAAGTGGAGTAAGGAATCACAAAGGAATAGGTTGCGGTAGATCTCGTAATGTTGCAGATTAAATATTAAGAACATAGAGCCTGTGGATCTGCCTGAACGTTTCATTCCGGAATTACCTACCAAATCTAGTCATTGAGCAGATTAAATGTGTTTGACATTTAATGCCATTATTCTGTCGTATTACGTTTTGGAACGACGTTTCATGTCATTTGATTTCTAAAAAGTTCAAATTTGTTCGACATTGTTTTTTTTTATATTGACATGATAACTTTGATTTAATTTGATCCTCAGTTCCACCAAAGCCTCAACGCGATTTGATTTAATTTGAGCCTCATTTCCACCAGAGCCTCAACGTGAGTCATAATAGGCTCCCCCGTAGGGCGCGACCGTAGTTGATTCAGGTAAGTCCGCATGGCCTCGCGTGCGAAAATATTAGTTCTGTCAAGATGAAGTCAGTACATATTTCAATTGTGGCATATTCGCATACTAGCGCGTACGAGAGAGTAAAGAATTAATGCGTATCTTCGTAAAATGTGTTATTATTGTGCGTAATGGGGTGGAGAGACCACCTCATTTGCACAGGTGTTTGAGGTTTAGACAGCTTCGTATAGTCCGGTGTGTTTTCCGAAAGCGATAAGCTTTTAACGGTAGGTTGGGTCCGGGAGTAGGCTTTGTAGGTTGCACGGGGGATCTAGGAACGCTCGTCGGGCTGCCGCGAGTGCGTTGCAATCCATCAGTAAGTGTTTCACGCTGATAGCCACTTGGTGGCAACAGGAGCAAGGTGGCGCGTTTGGTCCTATGTCGACATCCATCAGGTGGTTGTGAGTTATCCACGTGTGTCCCGTGCACAAGCGGTTGATGAACACTTGGACTTTTCTTTTGGTGAACTTTGTTTCCCATTCTCCGACTGAGGGTTTGACTGAGAGCATTTTTTGTCAACTCTGCTGCCACATTTCATCCCACCGGGATGTTATATGAGAGTCGATGATAGGGAACCGGGCTCAACGCGAGTCATAATAGGCTCCCCCGTAGGGCTCGATGATCGTGGATTTCAGAAGGCTCGCACGCCTCAATGTGCGAGAAAAACAAACGCTTTTAAAGTTGAATTTTTTTTGGCAATGTCAGACGCACGCTGGTGCGCATAAGAAAAATGCTTAGACAAAATGGACCTCCGCTTCCAATCATTTAGAGCTCCAAGAGTAATATATACGCACGCTAGTGCGTGAAGGTAGCATCGTCGAGACTAGTACAAGGTTTACGGCTACACGGACAAAGTCAGTTCCGACAGCAACGCAACACGACATAGACAGTCACGCGATCCAGGTCGACCACAGTAAACTTCATTTATTCAGTTAAGACTCCCACAGAACGAATCCTTGCCTCCAATCATTTAGAACTTCAAAGAGTAATATGTACGCATGCTAGTGCGCCCAGGTATCATCGTTGGGACTGGTGCAAGGTTCACAGCTACACGGACAAAATCAGCTCCGACAGCAACGCAACACAATGTTTACAGCTACGCGGTCTAGTTGAGTAGAGGTACAATTTAGTTATTCAGGTAAGATAAAGACTCACGACAAAACAAATCCCCGCCTCCAACCACTCAGAACTCCAAAAGTAATATGCACGCGCGCCAGTGTGCACAGATAGTATCGTTGAAATTGGTACAAGGACCATGGCTCCACGGATTAGATCAACTTCAACCGCAACGCGTCACAAGGCTTATAGCAACGCAGTCCAGGTCAACCCCAGAAACTAAATATGGTCCGTGCACGTGCAAGCAACCACAGACTGAAGAAAAACACCTTATCACAAAATCACAAACAGAAACTCCCGCACAAATTCACTAGCATTGTTATACATGACAAAATTGTGAATCGTGAAGAAGAAAGTAAGGGCAGGTTCGTCACGGGCAGAAAAACTGCTTGGATTATTTATTTCGCACTAATTGTTCAAGGGGATAGGGTGAGGGGGGACAGAGGTCCCTTGGGTCCCAATAGGGCCCGACGAATTCCCGGGTCTTCCAGAGCTCCCCGGGTTCCTCGATACCGCTCGTCTCAGATCATCTCGGCTTGTCTCGAATCATGTCGGCCAGTCTCTGCTTGTTGCGACCAACTCGACTCGCCTCAACATGTTTCGACTAATCTCCCGCACCTCGACCAGCCTCGACGCGACCCTCGCCCTCTGCGCCTGTAATCCGCGGACAGTAATGGTTAATAACTCTACTCAAACTTAACATGTACACATTTTTCTGCGCATGGGTTTTACAGCGTGGGGAGGGGAAACAGGGGTCCCAGGGTTCAGAAGGGCCTCAAGCGGGTCCCAAAATTTTTCAAGGGTGCCCCAAAGGGCCCCTGAAGGGTCCAAGTGGGTCCCCCCAAATCCTCCTGGTCTTCCAAGTCTCCCGGGTTCCCGTAACCCCCAGTAGTAGTAGTAGTAGTAGTAGTAGTAGTGGCTTCCATTTTCCACCGAAACCCCCAGGTCCCTCGAGTCCTGCGAGTACCCCCACTCCCGGGTCACCTAGTCTCAACCAGCCTTGGTTCGTCTCAACTCATCGCCTCGCCAGTCGACTGGTCTCCACTCGCCTCAACCTGCCTCGACACGCCGCCTCCACGCACAGTGCCATTTAAGACTTTCACTCTCTAAGATCAACACCAACATTAATTCGCCTTTTAGCACATGACAAAGCGTTGCGGTGGTAGTCTGATTTTCTATCATTCCGTTCTTATTCGGTTTAGGTAAAACTAAACTAGAAAACTGCCCACACTCTCACAATTGCTCAGATTTCTTCAGCAAAATCACGACACAGAATGTAAACAAAAATATTGTCCAGTATGGTAGTTCAATTTTGTAAGAACTCCCTGAACGGTGGTTTGCTGAAAAACTGCTGGGTGGCGAAAGCCATTTTGAAAATTTTTCTTCCGATTGTTGCAATGCGATGCTCAAAATTTTTGCCTGAATGGTCATTAATTTTGTATAAATAAACCGGTTAAGGCAAGGATATTTGCCAAAAATAAATCCACCCAATAGGTTTGCCAAGTTTGTTTGATCTCCGTCCGTTCGGCGGCGATGGGCACCATTGAAGAGTTTAAACAAGATGAAGTGAAATTAGACTCATTCTTTATGATCACTGCAGCGCTAGAAAATTTCGGCATAAAGTCGGTACGATTTTTGATCAATATCCTTCGCAGTTGCGGCGGTGATGGGACTTCGGCAATGGTAGAGGAGAGGTGATGAAACTGCTAGTAAACAGAGATGCGGCGGCGAAAAAAATGAGATTTGATTTAACCCTCATTTTTACCGGAGCCTCAACGGGATTTATAACAGGCACCCCCGTAGAGCTCGCCGATCATGGACTCCAGTAGGCTCGCACGCCTCGGCGTGCGAGAAAAACCACGTTGTCAAAGTTAGAATATTTGGAAAATTTCAGTCGTGTCAGACGCACGCTGGTGCGCACAAGGAATTTTTTTTTACAAGAAAATGATCTCCGCTTTCAATCATTTAGAATTTCAAGAGTAATATGTATGCACGCCAGTGCGTACCGGTAGCATCGTCGAGATTGATACAAGGTTTACGGCTACACGGACAAAGTAAGATCCGAAAGGAACGCAGTACAATGTTTACAGCTACGCGGTTTAGTTCAGTTACAGTAAATTTCCTTTATTCAGGTAAGATAAAGACTCAGACAAAACGAGTCCCCGCCTCAAACCCCTCAGAACCTCAAGAGTAACATGTACGCACGTCATTGCGCCCAGATAGTATCGCCGAAATTGGTACAAAGTCCACGGTTTCATGAATCAGATCAACTCCAACCGCAACGCACTACAAGGTTTATATTTAAGCGGTAAACGTCAACAACAGAAATTACATATGATCGGCGCACGCGCGAGCGAGCACAAACAAAAAAAACGCTTATTCACAAAATCACAAACAGGACCTCTCGTTCATATACATTAGCATTATTTAATATGACAAAATTCTGAATCTGGATGAGGAAAGAAAGGGGCTGGTCCATCATGATCTGAAAAACTGCTCAGATTCTTGACATCACACTCATTGTTCAGGGGGTTAGGGCGGGGGGCAGAGTTCCCTTGTGTCCGAAAAGAGCCCAGAGCTCTCCTGCCCCCTAGAATCCCCTCGTCTCATCTCATCTCGACATGTCTCGACATGTTTCGACTGTCTCGACGCTCCTCGACCAGCCTTGACGCGGCTCTCCCCCTCTGCGCCGGTAATCCTGTAGACTGTAATAACAAATTTTACTAGTCAAGCTTTTCAGGGCGGGAGCGGTGGGGAGGCAAAGGTTTCTTGGGTCCAAAATGAACCCGATGAGTCTCTGAGGGTAAACCAAGTCCTCTGAGCTCCCTGGGTACCTCGAGTCCCCTCGTCTCAGCTCATCTCGACGCGTCTCGAATCATTTCGGCCGGTTTCGACTTGTCGCACCCAACTCTACTCGTCTCAACGTGTTTCGACGGATCTCAACGCACCTCGACCAGCCTCGACACGGCTCTCCCCCTATGTGCCTGTAATCCATGGGCTGTAATAACCAATTGTTCTACTCAAGCATTTCACATACTTACATTTTAATGTGTATAGGTTGTACAGCGTCGGGAGGGAAAATCAATGATCCCAGAGTTCAGAGAGACCTCAAGAGGGTCGTTAAAGGGTCTCAAGGGTGTCCCAGAGGGCCTCAGAAGGGTCCAAGGGGGTCCCCCCAAATCCTCATGGTCTTCAAAGTACCCCGGGTTCCCGAAACCACCGGGTTTCCCCAAGTCTCGCAGGTCCCACGGGTACCCCCCATTCCCCGGGTCACCTAGTCTCAACCAGCGTCGATATATAATTACCAATGTGAAATTCATCACCATGGAAAAAAGGCACAGATAAATAATAAAACGCACGAAATAAATAAAAAATACTAAAAAACTGTGTGAGTGATCTATAAAATGAATAAGCATCCATCCACCACAAAGCGAAAAGGCAAGTCTCAGAATCGCAAGAACCTCGTTGGCTCGTACAACCTATACTGTGAGGCAGCGACGCGATCTCGAGAAATTTCTTGGTCACTATAATTTGCCCTTCGGTCAACGGCAATTTTTTCCTAATTTCTCAGCCTCAATTAACAGCTGTCATTCGGGTCTACAAAATGTCGCTCCCCCATCGATCTAGAAGGAGTAGCTTGCCACCATCCTGACATTCATGGACGAAGTTAGGAATGGTAAACCTTCAGACTGAACTGCACTTTTTTATTGAATTTGGAAGATCATGCGGACTGTGATGGGCTGGATTTTTCATCTAAATATTTTCTTCAACTACTTTGTCCGTGTTGAGGAGAGGAATTTAGCCATAGGTACTATAACAAGTATCTAGGTGCACTGTGGCACCCACACTGCATGCCGGAGTATTACTCCGTTGTGAACGATTCGAGTCAAGTCTCCACTTCATAATAGACTAATATTGTGTACGTATCAAATCAATATCACAAAAAATAGCCGTGTTTCTGAGCCCGTTGGGACTCAATTATCTTATCACAAATACAAAGAATAATCCACGGGGCATTCGTTAGACTAAATATATTTTCAAAAAGGCAACCAAGTTGTATCAAAACACAGCAGAATAAGTAAGAGCTTGGGAAGACAAAAGTCTTTCACAGAAGAAATAGATCACAGGTTCCTTGCCGTGAGCTGTGAGGCAAGGAGGCAAATTCAACCTTGGTGATGTTCCAGTGCCCGTGTCATTTCAAAGTCTGTTCATCCGCCCAAGTATACATCATCGCTGAGCAGAGGTTCCGATGAAGGTTCAGAACCCAAATGGAGGCAAGATCTTCAAATATTACGCTTTGTGATTACTTTTTAAAATTAGATTTGTAGAAGGTAATGTAAATCAATCTCAAGCCTATAGTTGAAATAATTTGAAGAATAGAACCTACAAACAAAATTAAAAGTAACGCCAAAAAGTCGTACTCCACGACTGAAATTTTAACTAAAGTTACCTCACTTTGGTCTCTACATATACAGCAAATTTTTCAAAGCCATGAAAAGGTTTATACCTTGCTATATTAAAATCAAATTATTGATCTGGCTATTTTAGGCTTCAATATATCTTATGAAACCAAACCCTATTCAGGTGGAACCCTTAATTTTTTACTCCAGAATCACATCTATATAAATTCTTTTTTGCATCGACACAATCAAGTTATTTTTTATCGGAACCCGTACTACTCGACAGCAGAACATACTGAACCAAGAAATTTAAAAGCGCTTGATCCGAATTCCTACGGGTTCTTAATGGCTAGCGACATTAGCGAGGAACTCCGGCCGCAGGCAGGGACAGACAGAGGTACCGATACAGGAGCAGCATGGGTGCTACCATAGGGTTAAGATTGTTCCGGATCGAGGATTGATTGATTCGGGCCTCATTTCCACCAGAGCCTCAACGCGAGTCATAATATCCGGATCGAGGACTCAACTTAATAGGTTCCTCAGTTCAACTGGCATCGTCAAGCATGAAGGATGCGCACTGTTCTGGACATGGATATTCAATGAAGAGTTTCTCTCAACATTTTCAAATTACACGTGCTGATATTTTTTTCCGGGTTTCCAGCGGCAGAAGGAAGAAGATGCCGTACCTCCTTCCAACCATAGAAGCCAAGGCACATTAGCGCGTACATGTGGCACCGCAGCATCGTCCCTCAGCGCCCATTGGCCACTCTGCTCGTAAAACCTGAAATTCCTTGTACCCCGGACCTAATTGATTCCCACTGTATAGAGTAATTTCAAGTACATTAGCTGCGTGCAAGATGGGATACTAAATTTTTTATTAGTCTGCTGGAATTTAGAAACAGACACACCAATTAATTTAGATTAGATTAGGAGTTATGTGCGGCGGGAAAAAAGCTTTACGATCGAGTCCCCGGCGATGATGGGTCAGTGGAGTCTTTCAAATTTAGGGGCAACCGGGGGCTTAGGGGCGAACAGTAGCTTATGGTCACCCGAGGGCTTAGGTACGACCAGTGTCTTAGGGGTGACCAGTTTACTAGTGTTAGAAGACAACACCAGGCCTTTTGCCCCAAACTAGGTTGTCTGTTGAAAGTACGGAGAGTAGTTCTGAAGCAGAATGCCTATGAGCAGCATGTATCCGTGTAGGAGCTGTACTGAAGGATTAAGAAAGAATAAGAATAGAGTTTGAAGTAACATTCAAAGATGATACTCTGCATATCTACAATCAGCATCTGAAGAGGAAGTCTCCGACCCACGATGTGGATATTAGATTATCTCGCTCTCATGCCTCGTTAAACCAATGCTGGCAGGATGTTGCTGGACCCCGTTTTGCAACGAGCAGGTATGAATACTGAGTACCCTTCTAACCGTGCTAGTGTCAGTGCTAGGCACCATTTTACCCGTACTGCTGTCAACACCAGACACTTTTCTCCCATATATGCCGACACTAATGCCGGGCCCTGCTTCAGAGACGTGCTACACTTGCAAAATAATTATAATGGCAAATATAATCGAATTTGACAGCCCATGAATTGAACGTTGCTATTTTATCGCTGATACTATTTGTCGACGATCTTTATTCCTGGTCAATACGTTTGCATAGGGCTTAGGGGTCAACAGTGCCTTAGGTTCGAACCCTAGCTTTGGGGGCGAACAGTGAGTTATGATCGAACCTTGGCTAGGAGGAAACCGGCGTCTATAGGTCGACCGGTAGCGTACGAGAACCAGTGGCTCAGGGTGTTTCTTGGCTCAGGACGGTAATCCTTATCACAATGAGCGTAGGCAGAGCTCAGATGTACTTGGCAATAATACAACCTCGTTAATGATGCAATCGAATTCAAACGCTTCCCACTCTCTTGGTGCGACGGGGATATTGATGTAATCCTCGTTGGTCTGAACTAGCAGATTGTACATCCTTTTATGCAGTCTTGGTGTAGTAAGCATAGCACCCAGGCAGCCATTAAGCTGTACCGGCTTCGACTTTCGGTGATCTTGACGTTTATTCATATATAGATAGCATGCCTTGGAATGCATCGCTTGGTAGCAAATACATCGTATTAGAGCTCGTATCTAGATATTTAAGTTAATGGAAGCTTACTTTATGTTCATGGCTGCCGTTTCATTTCATCGATCATACGTCCTAATTAAAGCTACGTGGCTTACACTAAAGGGCGGCCGAATGCACTTCAATACTAAGCTACGTAACGAGTATTGCCAAGTCACTTATAGGCTTCCAATAGTTTCGCGTGCTGGTTATCTAGATGTTTTCATTCTATTGTTGGAACGCAGGATCCGGAATGTAACTCAACCTCACAATACCCTCGGCTTCGAAACACAATCTACCTCTCTTCGGTGGCTGGCAGGAGCCCAGAGTGCTGGTCTGCGCTTCGCCATGTGGGTCACACGAACGAAGGATGAAGCATTATGCTTGCACTTCCAAAATGTCATACAAAGCAAGTACAAAACTGGTCTCTAAGCATTACTTGGCGCAGAACAATGGGGGGAAGGGGGGGGGCACTAACGACCAAATCAGTAATCATTCTGCTTTATTGTGGATAAAAATGGTACGTACTTCCAAACTTTGTATACGATACAATATGCGAATGGACTGTATGTAATTTCCTACATCATCTTCATGAATATACAAATATAAACAAACATTTATAAACAAACATTTATAAACAAACATTTATAAACAAACATTTATAAACAAGCATCTAAATATATATTTATATATATATAGAAATACATATAAATATATAAAAATACATATAAATATATAAAAATACATATAAATATATAAAAATACATATAAATATATAAATACATATAAATATATAAATACATATAAATATATAAATACATATAAATATATAAAAATACATATAAATTTATCTATACATATACATAAATTTATCTATACATATACATAAATTTATCTATACATATACATAAATTTATCTATTTATATATAAATAAATCTATTTATATATAAATAAATCTATTTATATATAAATAAATCTATTTATATATAAATAAATCTATTTATATATAAAT
>SDVV010042599.1:0-10327 GCA_016164225.1 Gammarus roeselii | reverse complement strand
CATCCATCCATCCATCCATCCATCCATCCATCCATCCATCCATCCATCCATCCATCCATCCATCCATCCATCTATCTATCTATCTATCTATCTATCTATCAATCTAGCTGACAGTTGAGCATGTGTCTGAGTGGGGAGCGAGGTGAGCGATTGGTTCACAGTGAAAGTGGGACTGAGACAAGGCTGTGTGATGTCTCCCTAGCTGTTCAACCTCTATATGGATGGAGTGGTCAGGGAAGTGAACGTGAGTGTGCTGGGTCGTAGATTGGAACTGTTGGAAGCGAATATGCGGAGTTGGCAGTTGAGCCAGTTGCTATTTGCTGATGATACGGCCCAGGTTGCGGATTCGGAGGAGGAGCTATGTAGGCTAGTGTCTGAGTTTGGTAGAGTGTGTGAGAGGAGGAAGCTTCGAGTGAACGTGGGTAAGAGTAAAGTAATTAGATGCTCGAGGACTGTCGATGCGAGCAAAATTAGTTTCACCCTAAATAGAGAGCTCTTGGAGGAAGTTCAGTGTTTCAAGTATCTGGGCTCCCATGTGGAGAAAACTGAACTAGTGGAAACTGAAGTGAAGGCGCGAGTGGAGGAGGGATGTAAAGGGCTGGGTGCACTAAAGAGTGTAATGAGCTGTAGGACGTTGGGGATGGAAGCAAAGAGAGGGCTGTATGAGGGTGTTGTTGTCCCAACTGTACTCTACGGAGCTGAGGCTTGGGGGGTGAGAGCAGAGGAGAGAAGAAGGTTGAATGTCTTCGAGATGAAGTGTTTGAGGAGCATGGCTGGAGTAACGCTGAGAGACCGGATCACCAACGAAGTGGTTCGAATCAGAACAGGGATGGTGAAAAAGTTGGAGAACAGAGTGGATTCACGTGTACTGAGATGGTTCGGGCACATGGAGAGAATGGATCAAGGGAGATTGGTGAAAAGGGTGATGAATGCGGAGGCGAGTGGTCGCAGGCCTAGAGGTAGACCGAAGTTTGGATTGATCTCTGCTCCACTTCACCTCTGCTCCACTGTTAATCTTCCTTCCAAAAGCAGATAGTCAGACAATCCTCCACCCTCCCTTCTTAACACCCGCACATCCAACAGTCTTCCCACCACTCTTCTTGAAATCAACACAAAATCCATCCGCACTCTCCACCACTGCACCATAGGCCATCCTTACCCATGTGTACTTGTGGATATATTGAATTTGAGGTAGGCCTAACAGTTTTCTGCCCCTAGCATCAGGTTGAAAAACGGATGGACGTGAGTGGGCGTGGGCTTGGCAACTATGACACAGCAGAGGTAATCCAGTAAAAGCTGTAAGGACATGCTGCTGAGACTGATCTCGGACCCACTCCTGACCCAAAGGGAGCATAGTAAGGTAGCTACTAGCCGAATCCTTAGTTGCTAAAGGGCTAAGTTTTGGAATGTGTGTGAGTGTGAGGTGCATCTTGCCATCCCTTCCCCTTCTGAAAGATTCGGTCATGCATCTGCATCTATATGAACTATCTGTACCCAAGCAAAATATTTATTATAGAAAATCTAAACATTGATAGCAAACAATTAGACTACAATATATCATTGGCCAATGTGCTCCTATCATAACATTCAAAAAAGTTTTCAACAAGAGCCTTGGACCTGTAATCCAGGTAGCTACAATAAAAGAATGGAAACAAATTCAAAATAACCATCAAATAACATAAATAGAGCCAGCTACAATGCCTCCAATGTATCAGATGGCATGTTTAACCACAAAGCGTTTACTCAATTTATTGATCCAGCATTTTTTTTCATCACCTTGGAGAATGAATGCTGTTTGGTGAAGGCTGAGAGCAGAAGATGCACCCCAGCAGGTGTTGTTCAGTTGGACCATCTTCGAGCATCAGTCAGTAGTGGCCTGCAGCAGCAACACACACATGCAGCAGCAACTGCAACACACAACATGAAGTAAATATCCAGGTAGAATACACAGCAAAAAAAGGCTTTGAAATCATTTCTATCATGTCCCAGCCAAAGTATTGACTGAGTGTGGTCTGATGACCCTCACCAGACAAGTGAGCTGCAAGACAAAGAGTTGCATCCAAACCTTATCACCAGCACTTAAAGAGAGCTTCTAATGGTTTGAGGGCAAGCATGACCAAGGCCATTCATCTAGAGTTCCAGGTCTGGGTGCGACAAGTTTGTTATTGGCATGACATCACTCACAGAGGCTATGAGATGGGTCACAATGAAGTGGGAGCACACAATACCAGACATTTACAGTATAATCAGGCATAAAAGCAACAAAATCACAAAATATTACACAAATTTCATCAGAACATTTTGTGCAGAGGTTGGTATTATTGCAAAAAAATTCAACAGATCTGGAAGATTACATCCAATAGAGATATTGAAATGAACCAAAGAAAGGGTGAAAAGACTAACTACAGCATCTAGGTCCTTGGAAGGATGTTGATGAATGGCAATACTGCAGGATTACATTGCAACTAGCCATGGGGCTGTGGATGTTGAAGAACATCGATCTTTGTTACAAGGAAAGAAGCCCACAACAGAAGGAGAAAAAAAAATCAAGGACAATTCAAGGACATGTCTTGAATTTTCAAGGACAAAAATATAAGGATGTCATTATTATTATAATTATCATTATAGGCTACTTCAAGGTTATTAACCACAAAAAGTGTTATCATCCAAAAGCATAGAGTACAAGAGACCATTTGGTAGCTATGGACTAGAGGGGACAAGGATCCTACACTCAAGGTGTGCT
Source organism: Gammarus roeselii (assembly GCA_016164225.1). Lineage (NCBI taxonomy): Eukaryota > Metazoa > Arthropoda > Malacostraca > Amphipoda > Gammaridae > Gammarus > Gammarus roeselii. The sequence goes on along the minus strand of SDVV010042599.1, from coordinate 7,584 downwards.
CTCACACAGGGAACCTCACACATGGGAACAGCAGCAATAGAAAGAATAAGGCACAAGATCAGATGAGGATTAGGAAACAAGGAAGGAAGAAAGTGAGCACAAATGAAAGTCTCAAACAAGGACTAAATACATAAGGGTCCTAGCGCTTAATCTCCACGAGGGTAGCCAGTCTCCTTATTACAGTTGCACATACGGGGGGTGTCAAACATACAAATGAACATATCTAAAAAAAAATTCTTGTCCCCACCAGCCAGTTGAAGAGAGTTGTTCACTCAAGATTGTCAGTGTCTATTAATTTATAGTCATAGTAAATAAACAACAATCAAAATTGAAAGAAGTAAATGCAAAAAAAATATATAAATTTAGTGTAATAATATATGAAGTGATAGCCAAAAATATTATAGATACCATACAGACTTCAGAGTGAAAATCTTTCTCTGGATGGGGCATGGCTTTTTTTCTTTCTCGAAAATGAAAATCTACTCTGCATGACATTTTATTATCAAAAGGGAGATGTAAAAAACTGTTGACTATTCAACCTACAATACAGAATAAAAAAGTGTAGAAAACATAACATTGGCTCTTCTAGAAGAAAATCTACCCTTGTCTACTACAGAATGAGACTAAGCAAATTTGAATTACAATCCAGTCCTTTGTCATTCATTACAGTTTAGTGAAGCTGCTTTAATTTTTGCTCAAGATTTTCATTATGAGTGACTTCTTTTTCTGCTTCTTCTTTCATTCCATTTGCTCAAAGTCTAAGAGAATTTGCAGCAGGCAACAAAGAAAAGTTCTCCTCCTGTTCTGCCCTCCCTGACAGTTCATCCGCTTCACCAATCATTCGCGATGAATTTGATTCCAGCTTCTGTTTCTTGGCCTTCCTTTCAGTGATTCCTAACATCACAAGCTGCTTTCTCTTCCCAGCTTTGGTCTTCCTTTCTTCTTTTTCTTGATCTTGAAGGTAAACAGAGTTTCACATTCTGGCGTATCGACAACTTTCCATGAGCTTCTTAGTAATTGTCACATTGAACACTTGACGTAGGATGTCAACACCCAATTGTAATTGAACGCCATCTAACACAACACGCTTAGCAGTCAGTGTCATCTCAGACATATTCGTCCTTGGGGTGTCCTTATTTACGCTAAATCTGCTCTCTACAGAAGCCTGACCATTTGACAAAATGAGCAGCCTTTTAACTAAACCCCACACTTTTTCAAAGTCATCCTTTCCTATGAAGATGTTTTGAAAGAATTGGTCCATACGTACACTCTTTCTGACATCATAACTCTCTAACTCTTCTCCGTGTTCTTTCTGAACATACTGCACAAAATGCATGTGTTCAGCAATGAGATTCTTCAGCTTCAACAACTTCGCACTTTGTCATAATTGTTACAAGATTTGTGAACATTGTCTTGTTTAGTTTGACTTTTTTTCATCATACTTTTAGGATTTGAACAATCAATACTTCGAACCAGAGAAAATTTCAAAGGGAATTGTTCAATAATCTTTTCTGAAACTTTCAGGTAGAACTCCTTTGTCTGCGCTTTGAATTCTAGCTTCTTAGCATCACTTACACTAGATTTTTGCAATACACTTGATGCTGCAAACCCAACATCAACAATTTTGACACTTCTTGTGACTGTTTCACTTAGCAAATCTAGCTCTAGGAGTGAAGAAGAGTGAGGGCATGATTCACCTTAGTATCTCAGTTCTCTGGACAAAAAATGTATGAGACAAAGGTAAGAGTTCACCTTATGGAGGAGCTCTACTAGTTCTGCCTCCAAAAATTGTACCATAGGGTGATCTGTCTGAACACTTTTCAGGAATGGGTGGAGGTATTTGGCAGTTCTTATAAAGATAATCAACTTAGCAAGAGCCAGTGTATCATCAACAGCACACGCAACAGTTCTGTATGATGCAGACTTGGATATCTTAGATTTTGGTCCAGGGCTTTGACATATTTAGAAATGTCACTCCAAATGCTGACTGCCCTTTCAGCGACAGCAATATCTTCTACCCATAGAGTGGAGCAAAACTGTAGTGGGAACATTTCTGATGCCGTAATTAATGTGTACTCTGCACACCTCGCAGGAGAGTCAGAAAACAGATATCATAATGACCTTAGTAACTTGCCAGTGTTCCAACCAGTCACTTCTGATCCCATCTTAAATCCACCATGTAGCTACCACATGCAGCCCACAGCAACCAATATCAAGTAGGTTGGGAGCCTCTTGATGCCTCTGTTTTTGATCTTCAACATAACTATTGTAGAACTTTTTGTTGACATTAGGGCCATTCATGGAGACCTGCATCATTTTTTTAACATCTAGGTGGTTGGTAGCCTTCTTGAAGCACTGCAGAAGGTCTTTGGCAGTAGAATGACCCAATAACTCAGATTGAGATAACGGGTTGATACACATAGCTTATCCACATCCCAGAAACGGACATGAAAGTCCATTTGTTCATTCCTAGTGGTTTGATTGAAAAATTCGTCAAAGAGGATGACAAATTGGAAGACTGACTTGAGTGCATCAATCAATTCATTTACATAGTATGGGGCTAGACCAAAAGCAACAAAATAAGAAAGTTTGGTCCTTCCACAGGAAAATTTTGCTCCTATTTGAAAGTCAGGAAACATGTCTTTGAATAGTTGGCCTACAGTTCAGCTTCTATTACATGAATGATGAGCAACAACATTGTGCATCACCCATAACATTTTGGCCTTCATAACATTTTCATCAATTACAAAACTGGTAGCTAACAGATCCAGGTAGTGAGGAAGCAGTTGATGCAGAAAAACTTGATGCTGTTTCAGTTACAGAGGTTATAGATGTTGAAGTTGACACTGCAGGGACGGAGTGACAGTTGACCCTGCCGTGGACAAGAATGGAGGTGCGGATTATGTTGTTCTAGATGAAAACCAACCTCTAATGGATTGAGATAAAGCTGCCAGTTGACTGCTGTAACTTTTGAGCCAATTACATTTTTCTAATATCAACCAAGAGTCATTAAAATGGTAAAGTGATCTCTGACAGAGAACAGTTCTTGTTGTGAGTGATAACAGCAAACTTGAATAAATAATAGGTTATTTCAATTACTTTTAGAATAAAACATCTCCTTTTTGATATCATATATGTGAATCCAAAAACTCTATATTACTATGGACGATTTTACAGAAACTGTAACGCAAAACAAAACTTCAGAAGAAAGCTTCATCAAGTAGTAGGAACACTGCTGATAACAACTGGTAACCCTCTGCTTTTATGCAAACAATTAAGTATGGGAACCTTACAGAAACAATCATGGTATGAGCTGATGCATTTTGTCAGTACCATCATCACTAACCTTATTAGATTTTTGTATGCATGATATATATAATGCTGTTGTTGATGAAAATCTACAGATGACAGTACTGAAGCGAATTAGTTTTTTGTAGCTTATTTTTAGTCATGACACTGGCACAACCTTCACAAATCTCGAGTTTAGATGTTGACTAGCGGTGCGTGTAATGGATTCTTCGTTACATTATTTAAAACGCTTGATGCTCAGAAATGGGAGCGCATCAAATCCCCAAGTAGTACCAGGCATTGCACTAATCCCTGCCTGTCATTACTTATTTCCAACACAACACCAACTCCATATTTGGAACGGTTTTGAAAAATCAAGAACATTTTCACAAAATTCAAGGACACGACAAAATTCAAGAGCAGATGAAAAATTTCAAGGACCTGTGGGAGCCCTGCCGATTTATATCTAACATTATTACAATAATACACAATCAATAGAACCCTCCTCCTGTTATGTAAGAAGCCACACCACTCTTTCATGCCTTGCTGAAAAAATACTTCCAGGTATGAAGTATTCTAAACTTTGGATGACTGAGCTAAAAAACAAGGTTTGATTACAGATACAGATACGGACACTAGGCAAAAATCCTGCAGCTAAGGAGGTGGCCAACCACAAGGTGCATCTCGCACTCTCATACACACACACTGGCACACCTTGGCTCTTTCGTGCAAAAGGGTTCGGGCGGGAACCCCGCAACACACCCTCTAGGTCATGAAAGCAGTTCGAGATCAGTGTCGGCAGCGTGACTGGTTTACCTCTGCCGCGTAATGATGCCCAGCCCCCCCCCCCCATCCCGCAGATGACCATCACATCTTTCAATTATATACCTAGGGCAGGAAAGCACATCAGGGCAGCGTCAAAACTAATCCGTTCCCTAACATTCTTCACTCACGCCTATCAAGGGCACACTCTCTTGCTACCTCAACACTCAAGTCTCTTGTTCATAATGCCTGCTTCACACCATCCATCCACCCAAACTTTGGTCTCCCTCTAGGCCTACGTCCACTTGCCTCTGACTTCAATACCTTCTTCACCAATCTGCCTTCATTCATCCTCACCATGTGCCCAAACCATCTCAGAACACGCTAATCAACTCTGTCCTCTAACTTCTTCATTAGTGAACCTGTCTCTCAGCAACACTCTAGCCATGCTCTTAAAAAATTTCTTCTCAAACTCATTCAACCTTCTTCTCTCTGCTCTCACACCCCAAGTCTCAGCTCCGTACGGCACAGTTGACACAAAGACACCCTCATAGCCCTCTCTTTGCTTCCATCCCCATTGTCCTGCAGCTCATTACGCTCTTCAGTGCACCCAACACTTTACACCCCTCCTTCACTCGTAACTTCACCTCAGTTTTCACTAATTCGGTCTTCTCCACATGATGGCCCAGATACTTAAAAAAAACTCGACTTCTTCCAACAACTGTCTATTAAGGAGGACACTAGGTCTGCTCAAATCAACAGTCCTGGAGCATCTCATTACTTCACTTTTACCCACGTTCACTTGAAGCTTCCTCCTCTCACACACTGCCAAACTCAAACCCTAGCCTACATAGCTTTTCCTCTGAATCCCCAACCAGGGCCGTATCAAACACAAATAGCAACTGGCTAAGCTGCCGACTTCACCCATTTGCTTCCAACAGCTTCAAGCCACAACCCAGCACACACTCCATTCATATAGATATTGAACAGCCAGGGAGACATCACGCAGCCTTGTCTCAATCCTGCATTTTCCTAGAACCAATCATTTGCCTTGCTTCCCACTCTGACACATGCTCGGCTGCCAACATAGAAACCCTGCACTGCTTTCAACAAATGTCTGCCCAGTCCATACAAACGCAACACCCTCCACAGCGCATCCCTGTCAATCCTGTCGTATGCCTTCTCCAGATCCATGAAAGCCCAGAACACATCCTTTCCTTTTGCAAGGTACTTTACACAGACCGCTCTCACTGCAAAAATCTGATTGGCACACCCTCTACCACTCCTAAAGCCACATTGTACCTCTTGAATTGCACAGTCCGTAGAGTCTCTAATCCTTTAGATCAGCATTCTCCCGTACAACTTACCAACCACACTTAACAGACAGAACCTCTCAAGTTGCAGGATTCATTTTCAACTCCTTTGCCCTCATACAGCAAAACAATGCAGGCACTGAGCCACTCAATTGTTACCACGCCTGCCAAAAAACACAAGTTCAGTAACCTCACCAACCATTTGACAATTGTTACTTCTCCCTTTTCCAGGCACTCGGTTGCAACGCCATCCAAAACAGAGGCTTCCCTGCTTTCATCACCTCCACCACCTCCTGCACCTCTTCCCTGGTAATGTCAGCTACAAGTCTCTCACCAAAAACTGGCATACGAGCACCACCACCCACAGCAACAATGTCAGCCTCCCTGTCATCCTCGACATTCAACAACTCATCAAAATACTCAGCCCACCTCTTCCAAACTTCACCACTTCCTTCACCCCCTCCTACTTTCTGGTCTCTCCCTTTCTCACCCTCTCTCCCTTTTCCCAGAACATCTTTTTGTTCTCCTCAAAATTCTGACACAACCATCTGCCCCACCTGGCATCAGCCTCCCTTTTGGCTCTACGCACCACCCGCTTCACCTTGTTTCTCTTTTTTTCAACGTTCATATGTCACCAACCACTCCTCAAAAGCTCTCATGTTCCTTGCCACCGCCAGTTCAACCTCCTCGTTCCATCACTTGCAACCTTTCCTTCTGCACCGGCCCACACGGCGCGCACCACAAACAATATATGCACATATCAGCAGCGCATCTCTTAACATCTCCCATTCATCCTCCACATCTCTCAGGTCCTGTCCTCTCACGTTGTCATATTCTTCTCTGAACACCTATTAGAACATCTCAGCTCTGCTCCTCACATTCAGTTCACTCATTTTTACTACCTCTCTTCCTCCTCCCACTCTTTTGTTGCCCTTCCACCTCTGCTCCACACTCGATCTATCTTCCACCAGCAGATGGTCAGAAACTCCTCCTCCCTCTCCTCTCAACACTTGCACATTCAGCAGCTTCCACACCACTCTCCTCAATATCAGCATAAAATTCATCAGTGCTCTCTCCACCATTGCACCACGGGCCATCCTTACCCATGTGTACTTGTGGATTTCTTGCTTCTTGAACAAACTGTTCCCAACCACCAACTCCTGTTCCATACAGACCTATTAGGTTTTCTCCACCGTCATTTCTACCGGGAATGCCAAATTTTCCCATCCCATTTTCCACCACTGCATCTCCAACTCTTGCATTAAGGTCACCCAGAATAACTACATTTTACCCACATCAATCTTGAGGACACCTACTTCCACTCGGTATTGCTACAAGCCAACCCATCATTTGATATCAAAACCAAACCTTCTTGTGCCCAACCTTCCTCCCAGACATCTTTACACTTACCCTACCAAACTCACGTTCTCCCTTACCTTTCAATTTCGTCTCACTCAGCACCAACAGATTATACTTCCTCCTCACAAACCTCTCACCAATCTCCCACCTCTTTACATCATTTGTACTACCGTCACGCACATTCAGCAACCCTAACAATACGGTTTGGAGAGGTGTGAGCCTCTCCTCCCCCCACTCGTTTTGCCATCTTTGAGAAAGGGTTTTAAAGAGAACGGGATTCCTAGCTCCTTTGCCACGCTCTTTGTAGTTGCCTTTTACAACACACAGGGGTTAAAGTAGCACAATTCTATGGCCCTTTACTTGCCTTCTACATCACACGGTGAATACGGTAGCAAGATTCTAGTGCCCCGGCTAAGAAGGTTGGTGCAAGATTTGAATAATAAATTAATTTTATCTGAATGCATTTCATATGAAAAATATATGGGGTGCAATGAATGAGACAGCTTATTTCATATGATTGCTCCCCAAGACCCCCCATTTGGTCCATCTTCCTAGACAAAGTTTAGAATAGTCACTTGCATTTAGAGGGACATGAAAACATTTACCCCAAAGTAGGAGTAAAGCTCCAATCCCCCCGAGAATATAACGACTGCACGAACTAATCAGGCACAACCAACTCTTCGGCCAGAGAAAAGACAAGAGGGGGAGGGGGTTTGAGCCCCACATGGAAGAGTTTGAGTTGAGTTACCCATGATTCGATGCAACAGCGTTTGAAAACCCTGTGATAAAATCCTGAGGAGCAATTGCTTTCAATGTTGACATGTGTAACGTAGTAATAGGCGGACATTTGTTTAAATATATA
>SDVV010042598.1:0-10327 GCA_016164225.1 Gammarus roeselii | reverse complement strand
GTTTTTTTTTTTTTTTTTTTTTTTGCATAACAATGCAAGGTACTTGCCTAATTGATCCACTATATGATTGCTGCTACTTGTGTTTGTGGGGCAGTTATTATGTGGCACGGGAGCGTTAAGACACAAATTATTCACCACCCTGTGGACCTCAGTAAGTGGACCTCAGTAAGTTATTAGCCAGACCTGAAGCTTTTTGTACTGCAGCATGAATAATACTATGAAACTTCAACTTGCTATCAACAATGACACCAAAGTCTCTATGAGACTCAACAAATGACATAGGATCACCATGGAAACTATTCTGAACCGCATCACCCAGGTTCAACCAACCAAAGTTACCACGGAAAAAATGCAAGGAAGCCACACCCGGTCTTATGTCCCCCAAGCTTTCTTTGGAAAACTGTAAGTACAATTTAAAATCATCAGCAAAAGCTTTGACCCCACATGACACAGATGAGGAGAAAAAATTGACATAAATAAGAAACAATATCGGGCCATGTACTGAACCCTGTGACACACCACTGCCAACGGCCCTAGGACCACTAACTGCTCCCCCACTAACAACTCTCATTTCCTTGGCAGTCAGGAAACTAGATTTTCAGAACAGCAGCTTATTGGAAACCTCCAGACACTGCAACTTCTGCAGTGGGACACAACAGCAAACCCCTTAGAGAAGTCATGAAGAACCACATCCACAACAAAACCCTGGTCCACCCACCAAGACACATCTCCATAAGTGAGTAAGAGTTGATCCTCAGTTGACCTGCCCTTCCAAAAACCAAACTGATCTTCAGAAAGGATCCCATTATCCTCAAAGTAGGATGGTTGAACAATGATACCATAGCAGCTTTAAACACAGCATAAAATAAATATTGAAAAAAAATGAATAAAATATAAATATATAATCAAAATCAAGGACGCACATCCAGCAGATCCACTGAATGAAAATTTTATGCTTCAAACATTTATTAATAAGGTTTTTACAAAAGCCAATCAAAGAAAATCCTAAAAGATAATAATTAATTTTATGCAAATTTGAATAGATATTGCATATCATTTGAGTCTCATGCATTTAGGTCCATACTGGTGATATTAATTACTTGCCTTCAATGGATCTGTGGTTACAAAAATATGAGGAATAATCACGCACAAAAAAAAAAAAATGGAAAAAAGTATGAAGATGCATGTTAAATACTTACAATTGAAGGTTCCTATATGTGGAAAAATCATCGGCTAATATAACACAACAACTCACCCAGGCAGCAGCTTCAATTAATCGGAGTTGAAAAGTCAATAATAGTAAGTGGGTTCTGCAACCAATCACTTTATTAATACTGGCAAGCAATGATTAAATAATTTACTTCCTGCAACAAACAGAAAAACCAGTTAATTGAAGTGCATGATAAGCAAATCAAATGATGAATGGAAGAATTGGAAGAGAAGAATTGTGCTGCAAAACAACAAACACTGCCCTGGTAACATGGCCCCCCACCAGCACAAGCCATCTCTTTAACAACAAAAAAAATGAAGCACTGCTCTGGTCAATCTGATAACTCACTAGTGTGATTTCTCAATTCTTCTGAAATAGTTTCCTAGAAAATGTATCAGTTATTCCTCATACAAGTGAGCAAAAACCATCAACATTTGTACAATAAGTAACCACAAAAATCTCAAGTGGAGAGGTCTGTAGATGATACAGGTATGCGTACTAGCTCTCCCCCTCCCACCAGTTCTGCAGCCTCTCCAGATAACCAACACCATTCAATATATTTAACAATATACAAAACTCTGAAATAGCGCCAGCATCCTGGACATTATCACAATGGTAACGGTTGATATGAATACAGAAAGCATGAACTAAGTACTGAATCAAGCTAGAAATGTCCAAGTAGCTTTACAGAATAGCCAGCAACCCAAAGCAATTAATCAGGATGATCATAAACGCAAATTGGGCAACAGAAATATGTAAAGTAACATCATCACCCCAAAGCCAACCATAAATCAAAATTGAATGTTAAGTATCAGTAACAAATGCACCAACATCACCAGCATTCTGGTGTATCTCTAGAAAATATGTAGCTAGATTCAAGTAAAACAAAAAATTATTTTTTTCTGAAAAGTCTCAAGTATTTTTGGTTGCACATTGGGTAGGTTGGGTACCTGAACACGAGATCTAATTTGAATAATTGTTGAGCATGATTCTGCTTCCAAGTTACTCTGAGAGTTGAACACAGAACCACCCGATGCTGCTGATACCCTTGAAAACCATTTCTTTCTGACTTCATTTAATTTAGAAAGATTGTTATTTACCACTGAAGTCACAGCAAAACCTTGAAATTAATAGGCTGCATCAATGAAGTTTTCTAATTTTGACAGGGTTTGCTCAGAAGAATCGAGTGGCGGCTCAGCATGATAACTGTCTCCCATCGTTGGCAATGCCACAACAGTTGAATGAACAGAAACTGCGCCATCTAATCCCTCATACTCAACAGAAGTTGCTGGAAAAGCCTGCTCCTCCAGAGCACTATTTACCACCAAATTATCCTGAGGAACATCCTCCATTGCAACCTGTGACACATTTGAGATACTATCAAAAGAATTATATGTAAAATCGTCAGGCTGAGATGAAACTGAATGCACATCTATTGGAGACATCTCCAAAAAATCGGTTTGCCAGTCTAGCAGAACATTACGATAGGTAGAGAATGCTACCAATGGGTCATTATACAAGGGATTGCAATCATCATGCAATGTAGGAACATTGAGAGCTAAGGAACTTGAAAGGGCAATAGGCTTAGAAGGCATCAACCAATTGTTTGAAACAAGATCTTCAGTCTCGGGGCAAGAATTTTATAATTTAGAAATCTCCTGTGAGCCAAGAGGGAATTCAAACACACTCAAGGGAGTTGATGCTGGCAAAAGTGGTACATCGATGGAGGCTGCTACAACAATAGATGGTATATGATGCACCACTGGATTAGGAGAACATTCATTGCGATTATGATTGCCACTTGAAATGTTTGGCTTTGGAAAACACAAAGGAGTAATATTGCAAATGCTCTCTGCTTCTCCACCATCAATGAACTTCCTCCTTGATTCAAACCTACATCCAGGACAACAGTCAACAGTTATAGCATTGTCATTCACATCTTTAACACTGTTCGAAAATTCAAAACCCAAGAATGATTCATCTGAATCGCCACTATTTGAGAAAAGCATGAAGTCAGAAATGCCATCACTCCCAGCAACACCAGCCCCACCCCCATCCTCAGAAGAGGAATCATCTAGGTCTGAAGAAAATGACAATTTCTGAGCATAACAATGATCTGGCCCTATCAAAGCATCAGCAACTAGAGGCACACAACATATGGAATTGGTGGATCGGTAGTAAGGGTGTTGGGTGATGTAGCTGGGTGGTACTTTATAAATGTACAAATCAGTATGGTGAGCTCTGATAACAGAATTTGAGGTTGTATCTGAAAGTTCATAGGTGACACCATTATTGTTTACTTTAGAGATTATGAAAGGACCTTTGTAGTTAGGAGTAAATTTGTGTACATTTAAATGTCCTGGTTTCTGAATTTTCTTCAAAACTGACTGGCCAACAGTGAAATGAAGAAACTTAGGGTGACCTTGCTTCCACCTGGCCTCCAATTCTGTTTTGACAAATGGAAGACTGTTGGTACGTTGATGAGATTTAACCAAAAGGAAATGGGAAGGTGACATGGCTAATTCTGAATGAATGGTATTGTTGTAGGATATTGAATGGTGTTGGTTATCTGGAGAGGCTGCAGAACTGGTGTGGGGGGGAGAGCTAGTACGCATACCTGTATCATCTACAGACCTCTCCACTTGAGATTTTTGTGGCTACTAATTGTACGAATGTTGATAGTTTTTGCTCACTTTTATGAGGAATAACTGATACATTTTCTAGGAAACTATTTCAGAAGAATTGAGAAATCACACTAGTGAGTTATCAGATTGACCAGGGCAGTGCTTCATTTTTTTTGTTGTTAAAGAGATGGCTTGTGCTGGTGGGGGGCATGCTACCGGGGCAGTGTTTGTTGTTTTGCAGCACAATCCTTCTCTTCCAATTCTTCCATTCATCATTTGATTTGCTTATCATGCACTTCAATTAACTAGTTTTTCTGTTTGTTGCAGGAAGTAAATTATTTAATCATTGCTTGCCAGTATTAACAAAGTGATTGGTTGCAGAACCCACTTACTATTATTAACTTTTCAACTCTGATCAATTTGGAAGTCTGCTACGTCTGCCTGTGCCCCTTAGATCATGCTCCTAATTTCATGCTCCTACTTATTAGTCCTACTCCTAAGTCCAAAAGCTAGCCACTCACAATAGTACACACTGGTTTGCAACCCTTCAACTGTACCACTCACCTACATTGCAGAGTACATTTCTTTGGATCACTTTGTTTTTACTTCCCTTCAATTTCCACCATTGATACGAGACATCCTTTGAGACACAAGGACAAGGAGTTTGTCCAACTCGCGAATTGAGCAGCCCGGCTACAAAGTCAGAGTGGGTTCATTCACCCAATGGGGTAAGGCCAATTGGATTAAACAATTCCAGGAACTGATGGTCAGTAGGAGTAACATAACAATCTAAAATATTTTAATTCCATTTAATTGATGGTAGGTTAAAATCACCCATTATGAGAACTTCCCTGCTATCACTAAAGTCCACCATAAAACTAATCAGTCTAGAATTTTTCAGAAGACCATATGATGGAGGACGATAAATCACCAGACAGAAGACATCCACATCTGTAAAGTGGACAGCAGCTACATTAGGCAGTGGAGTATTGACTATCAGATACTTCAACAATTCAGCTATTTAAATACAGACACCATGCTTCCGTGATAAGCCATTGGTATTGCCGCAATAATATCATAGCCTGAAATGTCAACAAAAGAAGATGGAATACTAGGCAACAGCCATGACTCTGCAATTCCTACAACACAAAACTTAAATCTGTCAGTATGAGCACTAAGAAAATCAATTTTATTCATCAGGGAGTTCAAATTCACGAAGTTAAAACTAAAAATGTAAATCTCATCCAACTGATGCTTCAGGTTGAACGACCTTGAGAAGGAATTAAGAAGTTTAAATGTGGAGATTTCCTACCACCCCTCTTCCTCACAACCATCCTGCCTCTCTTTGTACCAGCCACCCCACCCAAGGGCAGATAGCGACCAATCACTCTACGAGCTCCTCACACATCTGATCCATAGCAGGGTAGCAGTGATTATGGGAGACTTTAACTGCAACTTTGTCTGGGAGAACTGAATGGCAGACGTTGAGGGAAACAGATTAGTTGACTCTGTCAATAATAACTTTTTGGAACAACTGGTTGACAAACCCAACAGGGGAAACAGTTTCCTAGACCTAATCCTTGCTACGGAAGAAAACCTGGTTACCGAGGTTACTGTAGGTGAACCCTTGGGCACCAGCGACCACAATATGGTCAGGTGCGTCATCCATGTCCAAAAAAAAACAAGCAATTCCCAACGCTAAACTAAGGCTCAACTTCCAACGAGCTGACTTCATTAAGTTTAAAAGGGACCTCAGCACCCTCTAACCCACCAGGCTGGAATCAGTTGAGTCATCCTGGATGTATTTCAAAACCAAATTCCTGGTTGTCCAGGAAGGTTGCATCCCTATCAAGGAAGTGCAAGCTGACCAAAAGCCACATCCTAACTGGTTCAACAGAGGAACCCAAGCAGCCATGTCTACCAAAGACCATGCATACAGGCGCTGGAAACAAAACCCTTTGGACTGATTGCGGAAAAAACACAGGGAACAATGTAGAGTGGTAAATGTGTGAATCTGAGAAGCCCACCACAACGAAGAACACCCAGTTGCAGCTGCCTGCAAACGCAACTCAAAAGAGTTCTTCAGTCACGTAAACAGCAGGAAACCCATCATAGCTTTCATCGGCCCACTTACCATGGACCAAGGAACTCTGACCACTACAAATGTGGAGATAGCGGAGGTACTTGACCAGTACTTTGTTTGCGTGTTCACCAAAGAGAGTGAAGATGCAATCCCATAACCTTCCATTAGATACCAGGGGATGCATCCAATGCACAGCCGCAGAGATAGTAGGGAAAATTATGAAGCTGAAGGCAAACAAATCTGCAGGCTCGAACGGGTTCCTCCTGAAAGTAATAAAGACAGTCCCCGACAAAATTGCCCCCAATCTCCTGGTGGTATTCAACCAATCACTGGAAGAGGGGGCAGTTCCTAAAGACATGAAGATAGCCAACCTTACCCCTATTCACAAGAAGGGGCCAAAAAATCTCCCGGGAAACTACAGGCCCATCAGCCTTGCATCAGTTGTGGGCAAAGTGTTGGAGTCCATTATTGCAGACCAAATCGTAAGCCATCTAGAGACAAACAATCTCCTAGGGAACAGTCAGCACCGCTTTTGATGTAAGAGATCATGCCTGCCCAACCTGTTGGAATTCTTCCACCACATGATCTCTATCTATTACGACTCGACAGCCATCGATATCCTGTATTTTGACTTCAAGAAGGCATTTGACAAGGTTCCTCACAAGAGACTCCTCACCAAGCTGAGAGCTCTTGGAGTTGTGTGAAGAATCTGGGAATGGATAGAGCACTGGCTTTCAGACAAGAGATAGAGAGTGGTGATCAACAGTGAAAGCTCACCGTGGGCCCCGGTTAAAAGAGGGGGTCCCCTAAGGATCAGTCCTAGGCCCACTCCTGTTCCACATTTACATAAATGACCTAGAGGCAGGCCTCGTTAGCAAAATATCTAAATTTGCTGATGACACCAAAGTAGGAGCAAACGCCGCAAACCCCACAGCTGTTGAGTACCTGCAGCATGATCTTGACAGAATCGGGGAATGGTCTGAGGCATGGCAGATGCCATTCAACACGAACAAGTGCACAGTTATGCACATCGTCAGTGCACACGGATTGTCAAAATACTCCCTTTTGGGCAGTCAGATCCCGACCACCAAACTAGAAAAAGATCTAGGAGTGTACATTAGCGCTGACCTGAAATTCTCCAGGCAGTGCGCTGAAGTCAAGAAGACAGCAAACAAAGTCCTTGGATACATGGGAAGGCAATTCAGGTACAGGGACAAGGAGATAATCTGAACCCTGTACAATACCCTAGTTAGACCACTATTGGAGTATGCTGTCCAATTCTGGTCTCCCACCCTGATCCAAGACATCAAGAGACTGGTAAAGGTACAGGCTAGGGCAACAAAGATGATCTCATCCATCGGACACATGGGGTATCAGAGAAGATTAGGGGAACTGAAACTCTTCACCCTCGAAAAGCATAGGCTTTGAGGACAGTTGATTGAAACCTTTAAAATCCTGAAAGGCTTCAATAACGTCTTGTACAGAAAACTCTTCTTGCTAAACGACCACCCCACCAGGAATCAGGGGTTGAAACTCCAACCAAAGAGATTCAACACCCAACCCTGCAGTGACCTGATGACCTACAAAATCATCAACATCTGGAATAGACTTCTGCCGGCAGTGAGTGCAAGCGAATCAGGGGAGACTTTCAAGCGTAGGCTTGACCAGATCCTCCCTGAACTCAACTATCAGTGATAGTAGCAAAGACATTTAGGACAGACTGGAGAGCTAAGAGGGCAGGGGGTGACTAGCAGGATCTGCACTGTGTAGCAGCCCCCAACGCCCCACTGGCATCTCAAACCCTGCTGCGGAGATAGTGGGTACAACCCTGGAAGCAATGACTAAGGGAAACGTACCCCCCCTGCAGCGCACATGGGTCAAACGGGGAGCTTCCTGTTCTACTCCAGAAAAGTCAACATCCAAAGCTACAACCACCACACCAGCCCCACACAACACAGCAGATTGGATAGAAGGGTCAGGCAATAAGACAACCCAAGAGAAGCTGGCCACCTGCCTGTGGTGAGAGAGGCTAAGCTGTATTGCCCCACAATACAGTGAACCAAGCGCCAGCGTAGTGTGACGGGAGAGAGCCCTGCCTTTATATACCGGTCTCTGGTTGGGCAGGGACAGCCTATTCTAATGCCTCTTGCTACACTGCTCTCCACCCGTTCAACATCAGGGTGAGGGGGGAGAGATGAGATCCTACAATGGTTACAGAACCAAGAGAATGCTCTGCCGCACACAAAAGCCTTTTTGAAGTATGTGTGACTGGAGAGAGTTACATATGGGAGTCCCTCCTGGGGGGACTCCGGGAGTTTCCCTTCAATGCAAATTGATGAATGGCCAGAGATTGCCTCTTTAGATCTCTAGTTCCTTGTGACTCCTTGTGGCTCTCATTTGAAGAGCCTGCAACTGCACTGGCTTTGATTGCAGAACTACACAGAGTTGGAAAAATGTTAACATTAAGCTTTGGGCAATCAACAGTCTGACTGAAAACACGATTCACAGAGCCACCTCCACCTCCAGAAGAGCAACCGCATGACCACCTGGCTAGGAAGGACACTCTGCTTAGGAACACTTATCTTGCCTCCAGCTCTACCTATCTCCCTGGCTGCTCTCCTGGACTGCAGCACCCGCCTCTGACTGGAAGTAAGATCCCTGTGGATGAACACATGATCAAGTTCATTAGACTGTTTCAATATATTTACTGATGAAAGCAGAGCATTCTTCTGATCCAGGTCAGCAAACTTGGCTCTACAAACCTGAGTCCCCAATCTGTGAAAGATTACTCATGATCCACAAATATCTGAGAACACTCCCTCAACCTGAGTAGGGCTGCTTCCTCTAAGCCCTCTAATGATAATAGTCTCTTTTCTTTTGGCCTGCTCCTGAATTCCTTGGATTTCCATTCTTACCTCACCCGAGTCCACAAGTTTAGAGTTCTTGACCTGCAATTGCTCCTCAATGATGCAAATGACATCATAACAAGATAACATAGAGTTACCCGCCACACAACTAGCTGTCACCAGCTTCAAACCATCCTCAATCTTGCAAACTTGAGAAGCAAGCTCACTAATCAACAGATTCAACTGAGAGAACAACTGGACCTGATTACTTGTCAAATCTGCAGATTGCAATCCTGAATTTTCCTTTGCACAACAGCTGCAGCAACAAAACTGTAAGGCCCCAGCATTCTCATCAACCAGACATCTAATAGCTGATTTGGATACACCAACACAAGCAGGAATCAGATGGAAACGCTGGTCACAGGAATTGCACACAATTGTCTGATCAAGGGTCAGCCTCCAGCAAAAGGAACACACCCCAGCCGCACCACCTCTATCCTGCCGACTCCCCTGCCCCGCAACAGCACCCACAACTGACACAACCAAGCTCCCACCGCGCAACTCCTCACTCCCACCTGTTTTTCTGCCAGGAGATTCTTCCTCCTATGAGCTGCAATCAGATCCCTCCTCCAAGAAGCTTAGGCAAGCCTCCGCTTGGAGAGGGAGGGGCGAGGATGCACGCTGAAGCACCTGTTCAGGGGTACTCACAGCACCAGCAGAGTTGGACGACCAAGGGTAGATCAGTTTGGAGTTCATTGGTAGCTCCCTGTCAAAATGCTTGTTGAAGCACATAAAATGAACTAAATCTCCAACATATTCCAGTCCACTGCTTCAATCTGTGATTTCAAAAATTTGTTCTGCTTCTCATCCAGGACTTCTATGAAGGATCCCTCCTTAAGAAGGATGCCCGGAGTAAAACAATTTGTAACTTTTGCTGTCATCAAATCAGAGAATCGCTATGCTCATCTGAATTAACCACCCGTCCAGGCATTGTAGAGAAGAGTGGTGTTGGAGTCTTTGCTCCTTAGCTTCCTCTGATTGGACTTGCTGGTCTGATAAGTAGTTGGTGTGTGTTGACTGGGTGAGTTAGCTGGCAGACTCTGCACAATGCTGCCTGGAGGCTGCACTTGTTGGAATACTGAGCCACCCACTTCACCTGGTGAGCCTCTATCTGATATAGCTAGCTGCTGTAGCATTTAATAATCAGTATGTGAACAAACGTGAAGCTCCAAGGTCTTATTCAACTAAACCACTGTGGAATCACTTGAAACCCTTAGTAATTGGTACAAGAACAAATTTGATTTGTTCCCATACCAAACAAATCAAATTTGTGGTTGTGTAAAGTTGGCAGAGTTCAACAATAAGGGCATTAATTTCAATGATATACAGCGGAGTTATTGACAACAATATCATTGCGGAGCTCTAAGCAAAATTTTTGCGGAGTGATGCGTAGGTCTGATATGAGTACTTTTTCCACCGTGGCCATATATTAATAATTGAAACGCTAATTAAAAGTTTGAGAGTATCTATAGGAAGAGCATGCATATATTAGTGTATATATATA
>SDVV010042597.1:0-10327 GCA_016164225.1 Gammarus roeselii | reverse complement strand
TACTGTTAATAGGGTTAGTGTGGTAGGTATGTCATATAACTCAATTTGCAGCCTTAGTGTGCCATCGACTCTGCATGGTACCAACCTGATATTGAATTTTAGGCAATGTTATGTGTTTTCCATCTATTTATTTTATGTGTACATAATATCCATATGAATAGTATAGATTATTAGTCAGGTCGTTAGCGAGTTGATATTGTATTATGGCTTGATGCAACATCTGCACAGAGAATCTATCTACCCCATATTGCATTATCCAGGTTTTTAACCAGATATATCGGTATTCCATTGACGCGGTATCCCAATAGCGAGAGTAGCTGAACGATATGGATTTATTGTAAGTTAATATATTGTGGTATGTATACTTAGTAATGATCGGTTGATTTATGTTTATTTTTTAAAAGGATTTTTAGGATATTTTAGGTTTGCATCTCCCACATTATTTCAGGCATAATTTATCGGTTATTGCATCATTTTGGTATTTTTATATGTATATATGACATTCTGTTACGATTAGGCCGTGGTTACCTTTGTTAAAGAGTAATTTCATCGGATTTTGTATATGCTATAGCGTGTTTGTGTAGAAGTATTCCACAACATTTACTATAGGTTTCAGTGTATGTTGCTCGCATGTGTTGGTATCTTATTCACGGTAAGATGTTTGTTTGGTTACACGCTAATTCTTTCTCGTTCGTCACGGTTTTATTGTATGTTTTGGGTATGGTAGAGATTTGATCTTCTTGCTTTGTTATGACTCGAGCGTTTTAGTATATTTTCTTTTAGTTTTGTACGTTCTCTGTACAGTTCCCATCTTCAATGCAATCTGTTATTTATTTATACAATATCGAAATATTAGGATATATTACGTGTGTATCTACAATGTAGAACATTATTTCGGGTATAATTTAGTTCCAAGCTGTTTATTTTTTAGTGTTTTATATATATTCTTTCATCCTGATACAATGTTTGACGTGGATATTATAAATATAGAAGATCTCATTTGTTGCAAACTTGGTCTTGCTGTTAGGTTACTATATGTTTATTGTAGGAACATTTGTCAATATTTAGGAGGAGTGAAAGAGTCCCCTAGGCAAGAACCTCGTTCTGTTTATGCCTATTTGTGTAAATAGACCGATTTACTAGGATGGATGCCCAATGTATTACAATTTTAAAGTCGGTTACAGCAGAGTAGAGCATCTTATTTCTTTTTCTATAGTTATTGTTGTTGTATGTTTTTTTTTTCACGATAATCATATGAATGTATGTTTAAGAGTTGTAAGTCCGTACTGCATCTTTGTGGAATATCGTTATTGAAGCTAGCAAGTGTATAGTGTAACGTTTTAGAATACGATTTCCTGGATGGATAGGTCCTAGTGTAAAAGTGGTTTACACTCTTTTGGTGGTCTTTTAGAGTTCGTCCAATTTCAACATGATATTTTTTAAGTTCTTGTGGATGTCAGTCATATCTTCCGTGTGTTTGTTAGAGAGGTTATCCGACAAGCTGCTCACCGTTGTAGTGTCTGACTTAGGTCGTCAGTGAACAGATCCCCAGATTTTTTATGGCCACACTCTTTGAGACTCATGTCAGGCCCGTTCTTGACAACTGTACCTGTGTATAGTTTCTTGGTTATGTCCAGGATGTGACTTTGCTCGACGTTGCCCAGAGATAACGGCCTAAACCGATGCATGATACGTCTGAGGTACTGTACTATGACTGGATTTTTCTTTTGGAATTTGTTATGGATCAGTTGTAAATTACTGAGAAGTGTCCTAGTAAAGCATTGTAGAGTTCGTTGATAGTATATGCTTTTTTCATGAACCAGACCACCATAGGAGTTAAACAGCAGAATTATTTATATTTTTAAAAAATCGGTAGTGTTCATCGACATCGTGTATTGATTGACCGTACACCTTTCCATAACCGAGTAGGATTTATCATCTGGGTGTGGTAGGATACACCGGATATAATAGTTTATCATTGTCGGTTAGGGTACAGTAGAGAATCTTATTTAGATATTGTATAGCTGTTGGTGTATATTTCGATTGGTTATCATAGGAATATATCTGTATTTAATATAAATTCGCAGAATTTCATGAAATGTTGAGCATAAGATACGCTCATTTGGATCTAATGATCCAAAATATTGGTAGGTTTTACCTCTCGACACTGGATTTGGGTCTGGTTCATTGTCATTTCGGAGATCTATTCTATCGGATTTATGTTGAGTGCTAATGTTAAAATTCTTCAATAATTTAATGTTCATCTCAATTATGTTATCCGCTTGCACGTCTTTACTAGATGCTTATTCCCGCACGTCTTACTTTTAAAAATGTTTGTCATCCGTTTGCAGTTTAGACACTTAGAAGTTATTGCTCAATTCAGGCTTTGTTATGAGATTACGTTCTAATTCAGCACATATGACTTATTCGAGCATTCACCAGATCCACTGTAGCATTTTTTCTCTAAAGTTTTGTGATGACGGCATTAAACCTAACCCATCCTAACCTAATTTTACCAAGGGTTGAATATATTTTCCCCGTTTTCATACTTATGGTAGGTATTATTTCATTAATTTAAGCTTTATTCATATCAAATCTATCCACTTGTCTCTGTAGTTCTACCAATCTTTAGCAGATTGTGTGCCTACATAAATGAAAAAAAAATCACTTTGCTTGTCACATGTCCAGTACTTTCGTTTAATTTCAAGTAATGTTAGGCGATAGCTCGTTAGTAGACTTTAGAGTTCAAAACGTTTATGTAAGCTTCACCGCTTAGGTCAATGATTGTTATGGATGTTAAAGCATTAGCAAGTTTTATGTATGTTTTTTTACTGTTAGAATAAGATTTTTTTCGTAGTGTTGGATGTGTTGCTCTAACCATTTTCGTCTATTAGAACGAATATTGAATAAATCCATTCTAACATATTTACTACAGATCTGTAATGTAAGGTCCGCAGTCTACAAGGTCTAGAATATAATCCATGTTTATGGTACATAATTAGCGAAATAGATATCAATGTACGACAACATAGATCAAATATCAATGAATGCAAAAAGAGTTACCATACACTGCCAAATACATTAATACCAAGGCAACCTAACCTAACAGTCATCCTAACCAATAGTTATGTATTTTTATTCAAGTTTGATGCTTATGTATGATATTGAGGGATGACAGAGCCAAGTCGGTCTATTGAATTGATAACTTGGCTTTTTAAGTAAGGTGTTTTCCCACGAAAATGTAAAATTTCATCAACATTTTGAATTTTGAATTTGTGTTATACATTTTTTAACTCATGTAACACGTACATACGCTTGAATATACACATTGACATACGTACACAGACCTATACACATACACAGTTGATGACCTAGGCGAGTAATATTAGGCCAGATGTTTTGCGAAAAAAAACATGTAATCAACTTATAATGGCTAACTGGATACCGAAATTGGAGTCAGTGATAAATTGAGATCAAGCGGAGACACACGTTTCATCATAGAATAAACAAAAATGAACTTTCATATCTCAAAATTTCGTTTACAAATGCTGGAAGAAGAAATCTCCAAAGATGATATGAGTCGGATCGAATAAATATTGACTCGTGTTGAAAATTACAGTTATCTCAAGATGGAAAAACAATAAGCAAAAAAGTGAGAGATATCATTCATATATGGATGCAGGAAAAAGAAAGTCTGCTCTGGGCAACTAATGTGGACGCGTTACATTCGGATGTAAGAATGTTTAGGATGAATATGAAAAGCAATTCTCGAAATTGATATGATCCATGGGGAAAATCTCATCATGATTGTAATAAAGCTGAGGTAGTGGACAACAAATTAAACCTAAGAACAAAAGAAAAACTCGATCGTATGCAAAATTTCTCAATGATGAAGCTCAGAATGACATTGAATTGGAGAAGATTAGAATGATTAAAGTTCAAGAATTTGTGGACACGCCGGAACGGACAGACTTCGGTATTCGCATCAAAGATATATGATGGAGTATATGAAGGATTTTGAGAGTATACTGAAATATAGTGATGATAAGTACGGTTGGATGACGAACAATGCTGTTTAAACTAAAAAAAATTGGTAGATGTTATTCATGATGCCATTAAGGTCTGTAAATAAGGACAATAAATACTGATAAAAAGTATGTATGTCCTCAATTATATGTTTATATTATCCTAAACTCGAAGGTTAAGTAATGAATTGCAAACATCGTGTCAGTCGAAGGCAACATAGAATTGTCGAAATCAGTAGAAGAATATGTTTCAAGTCGTGAAATTATGCCAGAAACCTATCTCGAGGTAAATGATCTAGATGAGTTACAGATTAGTATGATATAAATCAGAGTCCGATCAGATCTTGTAGCGAAGCCATCGTCAAGAATATGAAAATTATAGGAAAGAAAAATGAAAATCAGAGATGCAAGTTGTCAAAGGATGTAGAGTCAAGTGGAGTTACTGAAGTAAATTAAGAAAAACATGGTGTGAGACTATGTGTCCGTTTGTATGAAACTGGATAGAAATTTGAAATACTTGTAGCATTCAATTCATCCAAGTTTGAAAATGGGGCCTCTCCGGTAACTATTACGGGTCGAGAGTGACAACGAAATAAATAACATGTATGTTAAAGTGATATTTAGAGTCGTCTGGTGGGGTTCATATGTTTATATCAATGGCTGAATACCATACATAAGGTTAGGTTAGGTTATGATGGAGGTGAATAACACGGTAAAGTGATATAGAATTGTATCAAAATCAAAATAATTTGAATTACCCGTAACATTCAAACCATCTAAGTTTAAAAATGTGTCCTCTCTGCTAACTAATAAGGGATAAGAGTGACAACGGAATAAATAACATAAGTGTTGAAGTGATATTTAGAGTCGTTTGGAGGGCTTCATATGTATATAGCGATGACTGACTACCATACATAAAGTTAGGTTAGGTTAGGTTTTGATGAGTGTGAATTACATATAAAATCAAGATTCAAATGAAAAAAATTATAACAATCAAAACAAACGATGTAATTTGCATATGAAAATGCAAATTTGCTAGATCAAAATTGTAAGTATGAGTCAAACTGCACAGGATAGATAAAAATGTAGAGCGGAGTGGAGAGGATGGATATGAATATATCATAAATCGAGGAAAAGGTAACATATGTATGCACGAAAAGATGATCGATACAATATCATTCTTGGTTAGAAAAGGTTAAGTTAAGATGATTAGTTCTTTTCACATAACATGACGTGAAGCTGGTCCACATTAATCATCTTGTAACAAAAACGAGGGACTTTGTTCTAATGGAAAAAATCATAGATCACAGTTAAAATGCTACAGATGTTAATCGACGCTGTATATGCATACAAATGTATGTATGTGCCTACACAGTGAGGCTAACAACCCTGTAAATGCGTACAGAAGTGTTCATGTGTGTACAGGGTGTTTGATATTTGAAAAAACGTAAAAAGTTTAACTATGTGGAATGATTTGATATGTATATCGCACAAAATAAATACTAAATATCTTATATAATCATCAAACTTGAATGAGATTAAATAATTATTGGTTAAGATGATTAAGATGACTAGATATTTGAACCTAACATTGCGTGAAACTTCCACATTAAAAGAAGTGTAACAAATTGAAGTGAACTTGTTCATGTGGATTATACCTGTTGAGTCTCATCCAAACATGTAACAGAGATATCGATAAAATTCTGGAATCTAAACATATGCAAAAGGATAATTGCAGGATTAAATTGGAGAAATGTATTCAAACTGATTTTGATATGATAAATATACAGCCCAAATGGAGAGTTTCATACATATCAATATCATACATAGGCATCAAACTTGAATGAAAATACAAAACTATTGGTTAGGATGACTGTTGGGTTAGGTTGCCTAAGTATTACTGTATTTGGCAGTGCTTGGTAACTCTTTTTGCATTCATTGATAGTTGATCTATGTAGTCGTACATTGATATATATTTCGTTAATTATATACCGTAGACATGGATTATATACTAGATCTTGTTGACTGCGGACCTTACATTACAGATCTGTAGTAAATATGTTTGAGTGTATTCATTCAATATTCGTTATATTAGACAAAAATGGTAGGAGCAACACATCCAACACTGCGAAAAAAATGATTTTCAATCAGTAAAAAAACATACATAAAACTTGCTAACGCTTTAACATCCATAACAATCTCTGACCTAAGCGGTTAAGCTTAGATAAATGTTTTGAACTCTACAGTCTACTAACGAGCGATTACCTCACATTACTTGAGATTGAACGAAATTACTGGACATGTAACATGCAAAGTGAAAAATATATATATATCTATGTAGGCACACAATCTGCTAAAGATTGGTAAAACTACAGAGACAAGTGGATAGATTTGATATGAATAAAGCTCAAATCAATGAAAAAATACGCAACATAAGTATGAAAATGGGGAAAATATACACAATCCTAGATAACATTAGGTTAGGAGGAGTTAAGTTTACTGCCGTCATCACAAACCTTTTGGGAAAAATGAATGTTAGAGTGGATCTGGTGAATGCTCGAATAAGTTAGATATTCTGAATTAGAACAGAATCTCATAACAAAAGCCTGAATTGATCAAAACTTCTAAGTGTCTAAACTGCAAACGGATCACAAACATTCATATAAGTACGACGTGCTGGAATAAGCATCTAGTAAAGACGTGCCAGCGGATAACATAATTGAGATGAACATTAAATCATTGAAAAATTTCAACATTATCACTCTACATAAATCCGATAGAATAGATCTCCAAGATGACAATGAACCGGACCCAAATCCAGGGTCGAGAGGTAAAACCTACCAATATTTTGGATCATTACATCCAAATAAGCGTATTTTATATTCAACATTCCATTAAATTAAGCGAATTTATATTTAATACAGATATATTCGTATGATAACCAATCGAAATATACACCAACAACTACACAATATCTAAATAAGATTATTTACTCTACTCTAACCGACAATGATTAACTATTATATACGGTGTATCCTACCAAACTCATATGATAAATCCTACTCAATTATGGAAAGGTGTACGGTCAATTAATACTCGATGTCAATGAACACTACAGATCTTATAAAAATAGAAATAATCCTGCACTTTAACTCCTATGGTTATCTGGTTCATGAAAAAAAACATAAACTAACATAACAGCAATACCGAAAATAACTGACAGTTAACACTGAGTTCATGAGAATAATGTTATTTTTACCACGATACCTGTTCAAATCTAGAACAAAATTCCTAAACCTAACTGATGATATGCCTCTAGTAGTACAAATCCAAGCCCACTGTGTCATAACAACGAACTCTACAATGCTTCACTAGGACACTTCTCAGTGATCTTTTGCTGATGTATAACAAATTTCAAAGGAAACATCCAGTCATAGTACAGTACCTCAGACCATCACGCATCTGTTAAGTCCGTTATCTCTGAGCAACGTTGAGCAAAGTCACATCCCGGACATAACCAAGAAATTATACACAGGTACAGTTGTCAAGAATGGGCATGCCATGAGTCTCAAACAGTGAAGCCATAAAAAAATCTGGGGATCTGTTCCCTAACGACCAAAGTAAAACACTACAACGGTGAGCAGCTTGTCGGATAACCTCTCTAACAAACACACGGAAGATACGACTGAAATCCACAAGAACTTAAAAAATATCACGTTGAACTTGGACGAACTCCAAATGACCACCTAAAGAGTGTAAACCACCTCTACATCAGGACCCATCCATCCAGTAAATCGTATTTTAAAACGTTACACTATACACTTGCTAGCTTCAATAACGATATTCCACAGAGATGCAATACGGACTTACACCTCTTAAACATACATTCCTATGATTATTGTGGAAAAAAAGCATACAACAACAATAACTATAAAAAATAGCTAAATAAGATGCTTCACTCTGCTGTAACCGACTTAAAATTGTAATACATTGGGTATCCATCCTACTAAATTGGTCTATTTACACAAATAGGCATAAACAGAACGAGGTTCTTGCCTAATGGACTCTCTAATCCCTTTTTAAATATTGAAGAATGATCCTACAATAAACATAAAATAACCTAACTGCAAGACCAAGTCTGTAACAAATGGGATCTTCTATATCTATAATAACCACGTCAAACATTGTATCAGGATGAAAGAAGATATATAGACCACTAAAAAATATACAGCTTAAAACTAGATTATACCTGAAATAATGTTCTACATTGTAGATCCACACGTAATATATCCTAATATTCCGATATTGTATAGATAACCAACAGATTGCATTGAAGATGGGAACTGTACAGAGAACGTTCAAAACTAAAAGAAAATATACTAAAACGCTCGAGTCATAACAAAGCAAGAAGATCAAATCTCTACCATACCCTAAACATAAAATAAAACCGTGACGAACGAGAAAGAAAAGCATGTAACCAAACAAACAACTAACGTGAATAAGATACCAGGACATGCGAGCAACATACTTCTACACGAACACGTCATAGTATAAACAAAATCTGATGAAATTACTCTCCAACTCAGGCCAAAACAGGGTTAAATTAACATCTCTTTAACAAAGGTAACCACGGCCTAATCGTGACAGAATGTCATACATACATGTAAAAATACCAAAATGATGCAATAACCGATCAATCATGCCTGAAATAATGTGGAAGATGCATATCTAAAATATCCTAAAAGTCCTATAAAAAATCAACATAAATCAACCGATCATCTCTAGGTATACATACCACAATATATTAACTTACAATAAATCCGTATCGTTCAGCTACTCTCGCTATTGGAATACCGCGTCAATGGAATACCGATATATCTGGTTGAAAACCTGGATAATGCAATATGGGGTAGATAGATTCTCTGTGCAGATGTTGCACCAGGCCATAATACAAAGATAAACTCGCCAACTACCTGACTAATAATTTATACTATTCCTATAGATATTATACACTTATGAAATAAATAGATAGAAAACACAAAACATTGCCTACAATACAATATCAGGTTGGTATCATACAGGGTCGATCGCATACCAAGGCTGCAAATTGATTTATAAGACATACTTACCACACTAATCCAATTAACAGTATATATAATGATTAATGAACAAACAGACAAAATATCCCAACCCCAACCTCTACGAATCCACCAATCAACCATCGAATGAGCCAATTCTACCCTCAATTAGATAAGAATACAAACATATATGCATAGAAAAATATATAGGAACAATAAACTATTCATAAATATATAACGAAACATTCAATCAAACACAGCAATAAACCACGGAAACAACAACGCTCCAGGAAAACTCACCTAATTTACCAGGAGCGCTTCAAACTTTCTTCCTAGGGGGTTCTTCTACCGCACCCACCATAAATCGTATAAATATATATAACGAGCAACAGTTAGTGACCAAGTGTACCCAAGCATTGAAATGCTAATACCTTCATGTAAATATGTAACCTATTAACAATCGAATAATCCGAAAAGCTATCCGTATGTCCGCTCACTGACTCCCGTCCTACCCTACGCCCCCCGCTCCCCGTTTTTGCGCGAACCGCCGTACGCCCGCTTGAATCAAAGGTTGCGGCATTGCGACGGTGAAATGTTATGTGCAAATTCCCTTAGACCGGACAAAATCCGTTATTTGCAGTCATTATAGCTACTGTTATGATGTCTGAATAAGTTTACAATTGCACGAACACAGAGGCTTATAATTGTGCGCGATTAAAATAGTCAAAGAGAGGCGATGCGTTGTGAATAAAAAGTGTACCCTACAGTGCCCAACTACACACTGCTGCCACGACTGACAGTCTGACAGTCTTACATAAAAGCAGGCACCTTGCTTTTCTTGCGTGAGAAGGGAATTGTCCAATCAGGGAGTAGCATCTTAGTTCGTCAACCTCTCAGGGCCGTGTTCCCCCGGTTCCATATCTCGTATTGGCACACCAGAAACATCCTAGACTCCTCCTCCATTTTGGTGATACATGCAGGGCTATGAAGGCAATAGAGAACAAATACATTGCCAGCTGCTGCTACCCCTATACCGGTCACCAAAACTGCTGATCTTGCTACAACAGACAGGCACAAATGACCCCTCATTAGACGATGGGTCTTCGACGAGTAACCAAATCCGAAGGCACACATCTGTTTGCTGAAGGAAAGCAATTTTCGCGGGAGTCTAGCCCTATCCAGCCGCTCGCATCGTGAGAAACTCCCACTTTGACTACATATTAT
>SDVV010042595.1:0-10327 GCA_016164225.1 Gammarus roeselii | reverse complement strand
CTTACCTAAATGAGTAAATTGTACTTAAACAACCAAACCGCGTAGCTGTAAATATTGTGTTGCGTTGCTGTCGGAGCTGAATTTGCCCGTGCAGCCACCGACCTTGTACTAATCTTGATGCTACCTGTACGCACTAGAGTGCGTATATATACTCTTCAAATTCAAAAGGATTGGAAGCGGAGGTCCGTTTCGTGTAAGCGTTTTTTCTTTTGCGCACCAGCGTGCGTCTGACATTGCTAAAATTTTCACTTTCTTTCTAACGTTAAAAGCGTTGTTTTGTACTTTCCTCGCACACCTAGGCGTGCGAGCCTATTGGAATCAATGATCATCGAGCCCTACGGGGGAGCCTATTATGACTCACATTGAGGCTCTGGTGGAAATGAGGCCCAAATCAAATCAAAATCAAATCCAACATCAGTCCGTGAGCAATTGTTCAAATGTGAAGATGCGTCAAGTGTACAAACATTATAATAAAAGTGAATTTGAACGGTATAATAGTTTCTTACAGCATTACTCGGGGTTCTTTCTGTAAACGACTGATGCACGACATCGTCTCATTTGTGCACCTAAGTACCTCATCAACAATTACCTCTATGTGACTTCATGAAGGTTACGTTCTCATTTAGTACTGTTGTAAATTAATATATCACATGCACGCGTTAATGCTTCAAATTCAGTTACGAAAGGTGATGATTGGCAGGTTTGACTTCCTGGATGTGTAAATACCGAATGTTATTGGATTGCCTTCAAAATAAGTACAGTAACATGTAAGCAGGACATAAGGCGGTCACTTTGTTGTTGAACCGTTCACTTAATTTTATATATAAATCGACACATTCGATTGACAAAATTCGGTAAAAAGAGCAACCAATAATATTACTGGAGCTATTTATTTTGACTTGGTATTCTCCGTCCATCACTCCCCTCTAGGTGATAACGATTAAGTCAATGCCAACATTGCATGCTTATGTTATGGCACCTATTTGCACACGTCAATATATGACGTAAAGACAACGAGTTCATGGAGTACGTTTATTACGTAATACCTTCAGTAAGTATTCAAAGCTCCTACTAACATCGACATTTCTGACTCCCGAAAGAACTATTTCATGGACGAAAGTCGCGTTCAACGCGACCTCGATGAACTGCTGGAAGAAGCAACAGCCTGAACGATTCACCTAACGTCAAATCGTTTTATTTGGCTGGCGATGCGAAATATGCCGCACAACAGAGAGCTTCTTAAATCCATAGAATCAATGAAGAAATCGTCTGACTACTCATCTGTGCGTATTAAAAGGAGTCCAATCCTTCTGCACCTGTGTGACCGCCTTATCTAAGCCAGCCGAGAGACTGGCACCAGTGACGAAGATGACACGCAAGAGGAACGGAACACCGCAATCGGAAAACCAGAAATTAGTGCCCGCAAAAAAAATCCGCTCACCGTAATTTAAATCTGTGTTTCTAGGACTTTTCAGAAAGCTGTCAAATTTGTTCCAGAAGAGATAAAGACGTCGGGTAAGTTTTGTTGCCTTCTTTAGGGAACATAGTTCGAGGCTCGCTACACCGCCAGTATGGGTCTAGTAGCGATTGAGTGAGGGTGTCCGTCAAGTTTCATCATAATTGTGTTTGTTCATATGTCTGCTCATTTGTACTATAAGTGCTACATTTTCCAAAAATAGTACAATGATCGCGAAAAACAGCTATCAAGTGACGAAATAGTCACTTGTTAGCTGTAGCAAATTATCGTATCCCACTCGTCAAACTTTACAGCATGTGAAAAAAACGTGTTTTGCAAGGAGACAGGTACATGGTGCAACGGAGATTCCAAACTAACAGGTATATTCCTATCCAGATCTACTGCCACACTAGAGAAAAATGTGTTGAAGTGTTCCGCAATTTCAAGCTAACCTCACAGTATGACCCCCGATAACAATTGATTTAATGTATCTAAAACTACAATCATAATTTAGCACATTTTTCATTAGGTGTCACGTTTTTGTCAGGTCCTTCTGTACATCGATAAATACAGACCGATAATAATGACTCTTTGCCTTACTCAGTAACTTCGTTAAAAAGTTCTTAGATTTCCTGTTCCTATCACCAGAAAGCAACCTCAATTTATTAAGCTTAAAAGACCAGGATTTACTTATAATAGAATTCAACAACCCTACGGTCAACCATGATTTCTGTATTTTTTTACGGAAATGTATTTTGTTTTAAGAGGAAAGGATTCGCAATATAGAGAAGGTTTCTTGTTCAAGAAGTCTTCAGTTTTAGTATTGATAGTATCAGCTTTGGGCAGAGGCAGTTTCGTAACCAATGAGTGACAAATGAGTTGGCATACTGTTCTTCGCGTCTAAGCTCCTAAGTTCACAAGTTTCCAGGGTATAGAAACTTTTTTTGCTGTTTCAAAATAAGAGCCGGTCACCGCTCTAAGCCGAATATCGCTCCGAGACTGAATATCGTCTCGCAATGGTTAAAGTTTTTAACTTGATTGGAGAGACCGACTATACTCTTTAGAGCGAGAGCAATAAGGCTCCGCAGAGGCTCACCCATCTTCCCGCGGTGTCCTCGTTAACCACCAAAGTTCATTTGTCCCTTTGTGTAAATACGTTGTGAGTTAGAAGATCCCTCCACCGCCCCCTCCCTTTCAGTTTGTAACTGCATCCCCCCCACCCTCCTTGATGCATAAAGAGGTGAGCCCCCTGCTGACATCGGGGTTTGAATAGAATAAAAAACGGGAAAAAAAATTATACATAAAAAAAAAGGTACAAGAAAAGTTTATTTAACAAAAAAAACTTCAAGTCTAGTTATAAGATTATATTTAGGTTAATTTAAGTTTATTGTAAGAACTATATAAATATACTCACACTACACTTCAAGTTGAATGCAGAGAAGCCCCATCTTCATTACCCAGAACCCCGGGTAGAAGCCGGGGATCAAACAATAGGCAAGACCATGCCCTATCAGAGAGGGGCTGACGGCTCCTCCAGAGCGTCACACTCAAACCAGTCTGCGGAAAAGAATAACGAACCCCTCATGGGTTCCTCATCGACAAGAGACCTTACTCAGGTCGCTGTCGATTACCCAAATGAACGCTTCTCGAAGAGGAACGCGAATATGATCGGAATGCAGAATGTCCTAGGCAGGACAAGCAAAATGATGGACCTTCCCGATCTGGAGACAGAGGACTGCTCGAGAATCTTTTTGCAACTATGAATACCCGACTGGATAAGCTGATGAAGAGGATAGAGACCAGGGAACCCGTAACCTGTTAGTGTGCTTCCGCTTCTGACATATCTCATAACATCGCTCTCCTACCAGCCAAAACTCATAACGCCCGAACACCAAGAAACGTAAACAGGAGACAATACCCTCGATTTGATGACCACAATTTATTCAACAACGGCCCTAAATTCCCCGAACACTTGAAATGACAATCGGTGTCAATGACAGACCGGATATTTGCCCATATATACTATGAGAAGAACTGGGCTCCATGACTGGCCGTCCAATTCTCAACATCACCGCCAGCGGTGACTATAGCTTCCCCATTTAAGTAAACACAAAACTTCATAGTAACAATATACTCCCCATAAACAGAATATGCGAAAAGCCTTGCAAAATCATACCTCACCCAACTTTTTCCATGAGTTCAGGCCTGATTTACATCGAGGGTCTCCCGAATGGTGAAGCCGACAAATTCATCACCGGACTCGTCCAATACGAGGAATGTATAGTTGCCCTTCTGCTTAAATTCAATTGCCCCACCCCACCTAACTGCAAAGATATACCTTATTTTGACGCCAAAACCAAAGTTACACCCTTCGAAAGACGTCCGATGCGATGCTATAAATGCCAGAAACACGGACACACGAGCCGAGATTGTCACGGAAGAAAAAGATGCTCACACTGCTCCCAAGACGACCACGATAAACGGGACGATCCCTTGTCGTGACCATCCGAAGAATCTCACTGCTTTTACTGCAAAGTAAACTGCCACCCTACGGAACACGAAGACTGCCCCCAGGACAAGACCGAGAGGGAGATCGTGCTACACCAAACTGAGCACAAAGTCGGTCCACGAGAGGCTGCGGCCACGATTCGTTCCCCCCAGGCTGACCCTCCCACCCAGGAGAGAAGATCAGTATCATTCCCTACCCACTTCCTCATAACGCTTGTAGATAGCGGGGCAAACAAAGTTGCTCCCTCTATGAACCCATTCACCATGATGAACTCGCTCTCCAAGCAACTGGAAGGCAGACCGATAAACATAAACCGACAGGGAAAGAAGTATCTGGCCCAGGAAATATCGGACAAAGTAACGCTATACAAAGGATTAACAAAATAGACAAACGCAAAGTAACTGTCGAAATATATTCGTTCTTCAATGCTACAAGACTAATTATATACACTTCCAACTACACTCCCAAAACTGACCTAAGGGCTTTTGCAGCAGGTATAGCAAAGGATTACGGAGTCACCAACGTTTCCCTAGCAGAATGGATTAAACCACGGAACCTCCACACCACAGCATATCAAATCGCTTTCCCAGGACGTGACACACTGGAATTCATAGCAATCCCGGGCAAACAGGGAAAAACAAAAACATACCCAGTGGCGACATGGCATGCAATGTGCAGAAAATGCCTGGAAAACGGCCACGTCATCAAATACTGCCAGCCATTCATACCCCAACGATGTAAGAGGTGCGCCGGCGAGCATGACCCAAAGGACTGCACTGCCCCCCAACCTAACAGCAACCACTTCTCATGCCTCCATGAGGCAGGTGACCGCGACTGACCAAAGCAGATGGACCAAAAATTAATGACAATCATACAAAATGACCGCAGAGTCACACAAAAACAAGCCATCCAAATCTTTCACGACGAAAACCCAAACTACCGTAATTTAAATTACGCCCAAGCAGTTCAATCCAGAACTAAGTCTACCCCACCAGACAAAACTCACGTACCGTTAACACAAACTATTACCATTACCCCAACACCAATCTTCAGTACTAACAATACCACAACCAGCCCAGCTACCGCCCTCGTAATAGAGGCGGGCGTCCCAAGCAATGAATCCATCAGTGCCCAGGAGAGCACTGCGAAGGATGCTGCCTCGGTCGACAACGAAGAGAGGTCCAATGACACGGAAATCAAAAGGCGAAGAGACGAAGATTCCTCCGACGACGACAGCGGGATACGCGACACCCTCTCGCCATGAAGCAAAAAGATTAGCAGCATCCCACGAGCCACAGCTCGCCTCGATCAGAGCGTTGAACGACTTCTGACCGTCTTAACTGCACCTGCACTCAGCGAAAACCAAAGTGAGGTATTCAACCCTCAGCTAACATGCCCAACACCAGAATTTCTCACAAGTGAGAACGACCATCGTCTTCGCGAGGACGCGTTGAAAATCTTCAACAAAGAACTGAAACCCGAAACCACTAATCTGCCATGCATCGCACTCAACTCAAATATCCCAACGACTTCTACTCAGCCCATCATAATGTTTAAAGAAACCTCCATAGAAGAGAAACGCGCTCGCTCAAGAAGCAAACACAAAGATTGTACTGCCTCGTTGTCCTCCTCCTACAAGAGCACTCACAGACGAGAACACAGTGAGTCCAGGAGATCATGTTCTACAGAAAGCGGACGCTCATGCGAAAGCTCTTGATCTAGGACACCTGCGCCTCATAGACAAGAACACCGCAAAAGTTCCTACAAACCACGCGACCTCTTCAGACCATCAAAATCTGGGCGTGAAACAGATCCTAAACGAACAACAACACAATACTTCAGTGGAATTGCCAGGGACTTAGCAGCAAGAAAGAAGAATTATTATCGCTAATCTCCACCCATAAACCTTTGGTTTTAGGCCTCCAGGAGATCAAACTCAGTGACACAGCCACCTTCACAATCCCTCAATATGTCATACACCGTTGCTAAAGTCACAATAATGTGACTGCACGCGGCGATGTGGCACTTATGATCCATCAAAGCACACCGCATCACCTCTTTCCTCTGAGAACAGAACTCCAAGCTGTTGCTGTGAATATATGTATCTCACGACCAAAAACAGTGGTATCTATCTACTCGTCAGAAAAACCACGACCTCACGGAGACACTATTGACCGATCTGCTTAACCAACTGCATCATCCCGTACTCCTCCTTGGAGACTTCAACAGCTACCACGAAGTGTGGGGATGCGTGAGAACAGACCCCAGGGGTGTGATAATGGGCAACACCATAGACACACAACCTGGTCCTCCTCCACGACGGACAACCCACACGGATCACCGTCGAAAGTGAGATCGTCATCGATTTAACAATCTGCTCCCCCACTTTAGCTCCCCAACTCATTTGGGGAGACCTGGGTTCAACACATGACAGTGAACACAACCCAGTGATCATATTGCTCTTTACTAACCGACCAAACAATCCCGACGCACAAGAACTTCGATTCAACTACCGGGAAGTCAGCTGGGAGGAATACTCGACACATGTCGCAATGGACGATGAAGAGGGCCTTCTCGAAGACATTTCTGAGCGCGACCTTGTCATACAACTATACGAGAAATTCCAAAATGCAGCTGCCGCATGCATTCCCCAATATTTACCCTCAACCTTTTTCCCGAAACCTTGGTGGTGCCCGGAGGTACAAGAAGTAATGGACCCGCGTGAAAGGATGTACGGACCTTCCGCCGTGCACGTTCCCCAAGAAACCGAGTAGCCTGGAAAAGGGAAACTGCCGTGTTCTGCAAACTTAGCGTGGAGAAGAAGCGAGAAAGCTGAACCCAATTAGTTAAC
This sequence comes from Gammarus roeselii, assembly GCA_016164225.1. Taxonomy (NCBI): domain Eukaryota; kingdom Metazoa; phylum Arthropoda; class Malacostraca; order Amphipoda; family Gammaridae; genus Gammarus; species Gammarus roeselii. The sequence goes on along the minus strand of SDVV010042595.1, from coordinate 3,511 downwards.
ACAATCAGTCGAGACACCCCTCTTTCCCAAGTGTGGGGAAAAATCAGACCTATCCAAGGTCGCCCCGAGCGACCTATCCACATACTTTCGGACGGAGAGACTGTATATTCTTCCTACGCGGACATCGCGGACAAACTAGCTCAGACTTTCAGCTAAATATCACAATCAACATATTACACGACTTTTTTCCAACGGGAAAAGATCCTAAGAGGAAGTGAGCATATCGACTTCACTTCCGCAAATGAAAAATTCTAGAACAAATCTTTCTCCCTCCATGAACTACAATATGCAATCGACCACACTCGTAAAACCTAACCCGGGCCGGACCGAGAGCACATCGACATGATCAAACACCTTCCTCACTACGCTCTCCAGCACCTACTAAATGTGTTCATTACGTTGTGTTCAAATTCATTCTTTCCCAATCAATGGCGGGAATCCGTAATTATCCCGATACCCAAACCCGGAAAATGTCACGGCGGCCCACATAACTATCGTCCCATTGCCCTAACTAGTGTCCTATGTAAGACTATGGAAAGAATGATAAACTCACGCCTAGTCGACTACCTTGAAATGCATGCAGGCCTTAACAACATCCAGTGCGGTGGCTGTAAGCGCCACCTCACAACGAACCACCTCGTACGACTAGAATCAGACATTAGACAGGCCTTTGTCCAAAGAGAAGATGCGGTTACCATATTTTTCGGCGTTGAAAAAGCATACGACACTACGTGGAAATACGGGATCATGAAGGATCTCAACCGTAAATGTTTTAGAGGTCGCCTACCACGTTTCATTCACCACTTTCTACAAAAACGCACCTTCAGGGTCAATGTTGGCAACACACTGTCTCCGTCATATCCGCCAGAAATGCGCATCCCTTAGGGAAGCGTCCTCAGTGTCACTCTTTTTATCCTCAAAATCGATCAGTTGGCCGACATTCTTCCCCGAGACGAAGACTGCTCTCATCACTATACGTGGACGACCTACAAATAAGCTACTGACAAATCAGCCTCACGACAATTCAACATGAATTCCAGAAGTGCCTAAGCCTAGTCGGGAACTGGGCTTCCCAAAGCGGCTTCCGATTCTCGCCCTCTAAAACTAAAAGCATGCACTTACCCTTCTGGCCGGCTTACACCTGAAACCAGCCCTAACGCTGCACAACACCTCTCTAGTATACGAAGAAACGATAAAATTCCTGAGTCTTGTGTGGGACCATAAACTCACATGGCGACCCCACATTGTAGCTCTGGCGACTCGATGCAAAAGGTCGACTGGACTTATCCAATCGGTAACATCTCTGAAGTCCGGTTCCGACATGGACACCGGAATGACGTTGTTCAGAGCAATAATACGATTGCGCATGGACTACGGAGCCGTTGTCTAAGGTTCAGCAGCCAAAACTACTCTCGACCCTCTCTCGACCATCGCAAACACTGCTATGCGTATCACAACCGGCGCGTTCCGCTCCACCCCAATCGAATCCCTTAACGTGCTCGCTAACGAGCTTCCACTTCCGCTCCGGCGAGAAAAATTTCCGTTACAATACTATTTTAAGACTAGAAGTCTAATCAACAACCCGGCGATCAGCCACATCACCAACATATCCGATAAGCGCCATTTTGCGGCTAAAAAGAACATATGCCCACCGTTTTTCCTTCGTGTGGACAACCTGCTTACCTCGCTGAACATCAATCGTAAAGCTATTAAGCCTTCATCCTCCAACCGAATTCTTAAAGTCAACACACCAACATGGATGATCAACCCAACACTGGTCAACCCAGACCTGCAAGTGTACCCTAAAGCAACTACTCCAAACAACGCGTACCAGCAGGAATTTCTAAGACTACTTGAGGAAGAACATTTAGAGCACCGTCATATGTAAGTAGTTAATATCGGAGCGTATGACGGATTTTGTCCGGTCTACGGGAATTTTGCACATAAAATTTCACCGGGGTAGGACGCGATGCATGCACCTTGACTCACCGAGCGTACGGGGGTGCGCGCAGAAACGGGGGGCGGAAGCAGAGGGTACCGGAACTGGTTTGGTGGCCCAAGTCAGCTAACGGACGAAGGGGGGGAGACCGGAAGGAGAGGGGGACGGAAGGGGAACGGAAGGGGGAACGGCGGGATGGAAGCAGGCTTACGGCCTTGATTGGCAAGGTTAATGTTATGAACATTTTAATTTGTACTGTATTTATGACCTTCATTGTACTTATATATATGTTTTTTCTTCTTCAGATGGTTGTAGTGGAGTTTAATTTGTTCACTAACTGTTGCTCGTTATATATATATATATATTTATTCGGTTCTGGTAGGATTAGTCTTATTCCAAATTTTTGGTGGGGGCGGGGCGTAGGGATCCCCTAGGCAAAAAGTTGGATGCGCTCCTGGAAGATTATCTGAGTTTGCTCTTACCTGTTCCTTGTCTTGTAAATTCAATTCCATGCCACGTTTGCTACGTTGTGAGTGTATGTATCGTTATTTATTCATGTATGGATTATATTTCTATCTTTTTTCTGTGGACATATACGGGTGTTTTCTTATCTAGTTGTGGTATAATTAACTCATTCAATGCTTGATTGGGCTCGTAGCGGTGGGGGATTGGGATATTTTTATATGTTTTGTTCATTTATCACCATATATTATTTTATAGGATTAGTGTGGTAGGCATGTCTTATAACTCAATTTCAAGCCTTAGTGTGCGATTTGCCCGGTTTGTACTAGCCTGAAGGTAGGATTGCAGGCAAGATTCTGTGTTTTCCCATCTCTTTATTTCATATGTATCTACTATCTATAGGATTAGTATGAATTATTAGTATGATTATTGGCAAGTTCAGGTATACATATATTGTGGTATGATGCAGCATCTACGGTCGAGAATCTATCTACCCCATATTGCATTATCCAGTTTTGAAACATTTATATCAGTGTTCCATTGACGCGATTTCCATTGGCGAAAATACCTGAACGATATGGATTTACTGTAAGTTAAAATATTATGTTATATGTACTTAGTAATGATCGATTGATTTATGTTGAATTATTAGTGTTTCGGAATTTCGATCCGTTAACTCATACAGTTTTAAGCATTTTAGTGTATTTTAGACTTGCAGCTTACACATTATTTCAGGCATAAGGGGGTCGGTTATTGCATCATTGTGCTAGTTTTATATGTATATATGACACAGCTGTTACGATTAAACCGTGGTTACTTTAGGTAAATAGATATTCATTCAACCCTGTTATGGAATGATGTTGAGGCTAATTTCATTAGATTTTATATATACTATACCGTATTTGCTATAGGTTTCAGTTGTGTCGCATGCATGTCTTGGTATCTTATTCACATTTCTTGTTTGTTTGGTTACATGCTAGTTCATTCTCATTCATCACGTTTTTAATGTATGTTTTGGGTATGGTAGAAAATTAATCTTCTTGCTTTGTTTCATCTCGTGAGTTTAGTATAGGTCTTTCAGTTTTGTAGGTTCTCTGTTGAATTTCCATC